>WEIS01043347.1:363-23119 GCA_013389965.1 Todus mexicanus
GAAGTTATTTCTGTCAACAGAATGGTACGTTGAAGATCATTGACCGGAAAAAACACATATTTAAACTAGCCCAGGGAGAGTACATAGCACCGGAGAAAATAGAAAATGTGTATCTGAGATGTGAAGCACTTTCTCAGGTCTTTGTCCATGGAGAGAGCTTGCAGGTAAGCATTCTTCAGGTAACTTTAAAAATGAATGCAAGAGGAGACTGCAGGAAAGTCTTCCTTTTCTTCCTCCCCCATCTCAAACTCTGGGACTGAAATCTTAAATTTTTTAACATTAGACATTTTGATTCTGAATGAGCTCTTGACTCCAGTTACGTAGCTTGTTTCTGGGTTTAGTTTTAGACCAAGTAGTAGAGCTGGATTAATTTGAGTATTAATGGCTGCATATAAGTTGCTAGCAGTTTGTAGGGAAAATAAATTAAAACATAAATAAAATAATAAAACCTCCACAAAACCCACAAGATGTCGAAGTTTTTGCAAGCCTAAACCGAAATGTGGGTCTTAAGTTTCTTAAATGTGAGCTTCTGAACTATACTCCTGTATTCAAGTAGCAGAAAGCTGTTGACTTTATAGTGGGATCAGAAATGCTGTCCAAAACTTAACACTGACTAGTAAGAGATGTGTAGGAACTATAGTGTTGACTCAAGAAGAAAAAATAAGCTTAACAAAAATTCCTTTCTAGGCTTTCTTAGTGGCTATTGTGGTACCTGATCCTGAGACTTTGCGCAGCTGGGCCAAGAAAAAGGGACTTGAAGGCTCGTATGAAGAGCTATGCAAAAACAAGGTCAGTCATTATCTAACTGAACAGTTAGCTGTTCAGTGTCAGCTTTTTCAAGCGATACAATGTATTAATGTATCCACAGGATGTCAAAAAACACATTTTGGAAGACATGCTGAGGATTGGGAAAGAAGCTGGTTTGAAGTCATTTGAACAGGTAAGATGCTCGTGAGAGCTAAGCACCTAATTCTTCAAGCTTAACAACACGAATGTAATCAGACTCTCCAGAAACTGCTATTAATTTGGATCCAGGAAACTTTCCAAGCAATGAGCTCTGCTGTGGTGTCTGGGCAATGTTTTAATAGCTGTGTCTATTTCAAGGAATGCAGCTTGGCTAGTAACTGTTTACTTTCCAGGTCAAAGACATTGTCTTGCACTCTGAAATGTTTTCTATTGAAAACGGCCTGCTGACACCAACGCTGAAGGCGAAGAGACCAGAACTGCGGAAATATTTCCAGTCACAGATAGATGAACTCTATGCTAATACCAAAATGTAACTGCGAGTGGAATGAGGGAAGTGGCACACGTCTGTCTACTGTTGGCCTTCGTATCTGTAATTGGACTACAGCAAACATAGGGAAGGAAACTGTGCAATCATTAACTTGTACAAAAATGGGTACTTGCCATAGGAACATTGAAGCGATGGAACACTGCCTTACTGTCAAGTCGTGTTGCATACTGTTTTTATGGTGACCTACAATTTCCAAAAAGAGCCTTAACTATAAATGGTAACTATAAATGGTAACTATATGTAAGTTATTTAAGACTTCCTTGGCCAAAAATGGGAGACTCCTTCACCAAGGAGCTAAGGTTTTCTTATTGCCAGCATGTTTGCTGTCTGCAGTGTATTTTGCAGTTGTCAATTCCACAAGAGATTTGGCAGGTTTGAAAATGCCTCTAAGTATCTTGCATCCTCAGAAGGACTAATTAATCTCTTAATAAAACAAAAACGAAGACTCAACCACCAGAAAAACCCCAAACCCTGACAGTTGTATCAATGGTATCACGTCTTGCATTCATCCTAATATTAACTGGGGCAAGGCATCTGAGGGTTTTGGGTGTGTTGGGGTTTTTTTCCCCCTTCTGTATCTGCAGCCAGTTCTGAGGTGTACTTTTGTAAGGTAGAAGTCAGAACTCTGCACAAAGGAGACCGGTAAGTCTGCATTTGGTGGTGGTTCTCCACTCAAAGTGTGGATGCAGTTAATCCAGCAAGTGTAGCCTTTGCTACGTTAACACAAACCCACAGTAATGCCAGCCCTGGAAGCAAACAGATCCTAACTCTGGCAGGAACACTAGCGACCTAAAACCAAAACCCTTCAGGAGGCTGGGCTATGCTAACAGTCAGGTAAATGCTGCACCTGTACTAGCCACTTGTTTCCCTGTAGTGAACATGTATTTTTAAAGCATTTTTAAAAAATGTGCCAGGTCCTCTCAGCGGAAGAGCTTCTGACATAACCTCTCAGTTCTCTGTGCTTTGTGTATGAGCCACTGAGTATTCTTCACTGAATAGCAGAATAGGTCAGGTAGAATGGGTTTTTTGCCTGATGCTTTGCAGCAATTGGAAGTATTTATATATGCCAACAGAACTGTGTTGGCACAGGATAAGTATTTGTTCAGGGATAAGAACCTAATTCCCAGATAAATTACAAAATAACTAATTAGTTTTGTTTGAGAAATCAGCAGAAACAAGCCTTATTACAGCGCGAGTCTTTTGCTATCCTTAACAGAGTTGGTTTTGCATTAGCATTCATTGCTGTTTTTTGAAAACATGGATATATGTAAAATACAAGCACAACAAGGTTTGCACTAAGATTTGTGTGTGATTGTAATGCACTACTCTGTAGCATAATTTCATACATGTGTGCAATTAAGGTACACAAATCTGAGTCAACTGTTAGAGCAGTAGTTTGTTACATTAGAATTCAAATGTTTGCTTAGTGTTGGCTATTTCTATGTTTTATAAAACCAAAACAATTTTCAAAACCAATGAAGGAAACCAAAATAAATATTTCTGCATTTCAAGTCGGTGAAGTTTTTTGTTTCTCAAGGAAAGATGCTGCTGACTAACAAGCCCAGGTGTAATTTAGTAACTCTGAGCTGTAAAACTCCGCTGCTACAAACATACTAAACAGAGGATAAATGCTGCTTGTTGACACTACTTCTGGAAGGTAACTTTCTGCTTTGGTCTTATTTGTGTAATTTTTTGCCCAATGTCTGTAAAAGGGATGCTGTTGTATGTAACTTGCTCCATCAGTATTCTTAAAAATCTATTTTTTGTATTCAGTATGGTTTCTGACAGGTAGTGTTCTTACCATCATAAACAACTTTTGAGTGAAATGTGAAATTTTCTTAAACTCTTATGCTGCTTTTGGGGGGCAGTGGCTGTCCTTCGTGTGTTGTCATCATTCCTCCTCTTCCCCTTTATGCCATTCATCTGGCTTTAATTAGGGGTATGACAAGAGAGGTGTCACGGGCAGGTTTATCAGACCGCAGGAGATGAAGGGGACACGTTTCCATTCCCCCTGGGGACAAGAGACTGCTTCTTGCGCAGTCTCCAGCTGCTGTCTTTGCCTCTCTCCTTCTCACACTCCCTGATCCTCCCGAACCTTCCCAATTCCCGTTCCAGCTCTGCCCCCGGCTGAGCAGATCATTCCCTGCTCACCCCGCACACAGGGGTGTCTCTGCCACCCTCCGGTCCGAGCGCCAGGCTCAGGCTCTCCCTGCAGCCCAGAGGGGAGCTCCGGCTGGGTCCTCACAGTCCTTCTGGCCACGGCTTTGCGTGGCCAGGGCCTGGGACGCTTCTTGTCCGCCCGGTGCCCTCCCCAGGGCTCGTTTCTGACCAGGGCTGGTCTGGGCAGGGCCGGGGCCCCGTTCCCCCCAGCTCGGAGCTGCCGCCGGTGGTGTCGGCTCCGCCCGGGCCCCTCAGGAGCCGCCCCCGGCTGGGCCCGGCTCACCAAGCGCCGCAGAGCGATTCCCTTCCCCAGCGCGGACTGACCCGCTCAAGACTTGACAAAGCGCGCTCCATCTCTTAATTGCCAAGTAAACAGATGCCAGAGATACGGAATTAAAAGCTTTCAATCTAAGTCTTTATTTATTTTTTTTTTAACGTTTTGTATCGTTCTTCTTAATCGCCAGCCGGGCGACCTTCCTTCCCCTCGCACAAGACCTCCATCCCCCCGCCTTCCCCGGGACAACTCTTGCCCCCGAGGTCCGGGTCCCGTCATGGCGCCGGGGGCGGGTCCCGGGGCGGGTCCCTCGGCGCCGCCGCCGCCATGGCGCTTCCCCTTCCGGCGNCGGCGCCGTTGCCGCCATGGCGCTTCCCCTTCCGGCGCCGCCCGGGCGGTTCGAACGGCGGCGGGAAGGCGGCGGCGGCGGCGCTGCCGGTACCGGGCCCTGAGCGGGGCGAGCTCCGCGCAGCGCCTTAACCGAGGCTGCCCCGTCTCTCCCGGGTGTGGAGGCGGGGGAAGCGGCGCGTTTGTATCGGGAGGGGCCGCTCGGTCGCTTCAGCCTCAGCTGCGTGTGGAGCAGCGCAGGCCGAGCAGCGGGATGTCCGCCAAGAGGACAGCGAAGGGGAGCCGTGCTGGGAACAACCCCCAGGTGAGCTCCGCTTGGGGGAGCGGGATTGGGGCAGCCTTGGCGGGCAGCGGCTGGGGTTTGGGTTTAGGGGTAGTGTAGTCATAGAATCTTTGAGGTTGGAAAAGACCCTTGGGATCATCGAGTCCAACCATCGACCCTCCTCTGCAAAGTTTATCCCTAAACCATATCCCCCAACACCTCCTCTAAACGTCCTTTGAAGACATCCAGTGATGGTGATTCAACCCCCACCCTGGGCAACCTATTCCAGCAGCTGACTGCTCTTGCTGTGAAATTTTTTTCCTGATATCTAGTCTAAACCTGCCCTGTTGGAGGTTGGAACCATTTCTCTTGTTCTATCGCTAGTCACCTGTGAGAAGAGCCCAGCACCAACCTCTCTGCAATGTCCCTTCAGGGAGCTGTGGAGAGCGATGAGGTCTCCCCTCAGCCTCCTCTTCCTCACACTAAACAGTCCCAGCCCTTTCAGTATCAGGCAAAATGGGCCATTGACTTTCAAACAGGTAGAAGTTTGAAAGCAGTCCGGGAAGCTTAGAGAGATCAGCTTATAGAGGAGATAGTTCATGGAATGGTAGATATTGGAAAAGGACCTCATCAAGTCCAACCCCCCTGCCGAAGCAGGATCACCCGAGGCAAGGCACACAGGAACGCATCCAGGCGGGTTTCGAAGGTCTCCAGAGAAGGAGACTCCACAACCTCTCTGGGCAGTCCAGGGGTCCGTCACCCTCACAGTGAAGTATTTTTTTCTTCGTGTCGAGGTGGAACCTCCTGCGTTCCGATTTGTGTTTGTTGCCCCTCTTCCTATCACAGGGCACCCCTGAAAAGAGGCTGCAGTGCCCCTTCTACTTGACACTCACCTTTCAGATATTTGTAAACGTTAATCAGATCCACTCTAGCTGATGTGTCCATGTCTACTACCATAACAAAACATGTGCGGGTTGGTAACATTAAAAGCTCAGGAAGTCAGTGTTTTCTGGTTATAGTTCCCTTCTCCTTGCACACACACAAATTAGTGAGGAGATTCACACGTACACTTAAATTGGTGAATAGCGCATTTACAAATACTTAACATACTTAAACTACGCTTCTGCTTTACAGAAGTCTCTGTGCAATACTTGATTTATAAAGTCTACATATTACACAAAGTTATGCTGTAGCTTTTCAGTTTTTTAAATTGAAAATAAATTTCCACCCTTGTCTAATTTGATAATGTAATACAGATATAAAAGAAGGAATATTTTAATGCCTGAAAAGAAAACAGCTACAGACTGTAGAAGTCAGATATTAACGGTTTTAGGATTTCTAAGCTTATACACTTAGTTTTATAAAATAAGACAAAGTTTGCACAAGTACAGCATCAAATAGCAGAATGTATCAGTTTTATACCTTCACTTCTCTTAGAGGAGAAAAAAAGTCTTCTGAGGGAAAAAACACACTTAAAATACTTTATATCATAGCTCAGTAGTCAATGTGATCCTGGTTAAATGTATTTCTAGTCAAATATTCTTGAAATTCATTGTTGTATTTAGTCTGTTTTACGCTCACAAAGCTGGATTTGTGAATCCAGGATGAATGAAATCTCAATTTCATACCCATCCAGGAACACAAAGCCAACTCCGGTCCTCGCTGGAAATCACTCCCACTTGAGGAGCCAGATGTCTCAAGGATATCGAAGGTAGCGGAAGCAAATCAACTTGAGGAGCTTGATGACTCTTTTGGTTAGTACTGGCCTGAATGCCATTTAATGAGTGGTTTTCATGAGCAAACCGCATGGGCAAAATACTTCAATGCTTACCTAGTAAATAAAAGGTGTTGTTTCTTTACCAGAGGAAGATACGGGGAGCAGAAACAGAGGATTTTTTGAGAGCAGAGTTATTTTCTGTTATTTAGAAAGCAGCAAGAATAATGTTGTAATACATGCAAGTGAAAGCGAATGAAAAAGACTGTCTATACAGGTTTTATAGCCTGAGCAGTAGAACTCACACAATATAATGTTACAATTGTGTAAGAATTTAAAAGTGAAAATCCAATATCATAAGTTATTCTCTATTAAATTACACAGATCATGAAGTGAGTTGTTTGCTGTTCTAAGAGTGTTCAGGGCAGCAAACTGAGATGTTCACAGGGATGTTGTTCTGCCACTTGCAAATATTACTTTAAGAAGTAACATAACATCATGCTGGTTTGGGTGGAGCAGTAAAACCATTTTCATGCTCCCTGTGGGACTTGTGCAATGAAACCTCAGCGTACTGGAAGAGAATCAGTTTAACCAGAATAGGTGCCCCTGTGTGAAGTCCTCTGATACTGAATATATATATATCGCTCTTATATGGCAGTGCTAGCAAGAAAAATAGTTGAAAAACTCTGTAATTAGAAGTTGTAGAGGAAATGCCAAGAGCTGTTTTTCAGCAGTAATAGTGATTATTCTAGGAAAATTATGGAGATATACATGTAAACTACTAGAAACAGCACTGAAAATGAACAGTATAGCAAAAGGGTTGTCATAAGGGAAAGACTGGAAGATGAAAAGCTCTTTGTCACATCTGTGGTATGTATTAAAACTGTACAGAGGATACCCACTAAAACTATTGTGAGCTAACACTAAATTTTGTGCCCGTGTGCTTGAAAAAAGCAATCTATGCTATGGAAGATACACTGAAACCTTGAAGCTCTCAGAGTTCTCATCTATTTTGGTAGCTACCTTCAAGAGTTCTACATTTGCAAGCATTCTGTGGCAGCTGTAACTGCCTGCTCATAGCATCCAGTAAATCAGCTGAAAATCCCCATTAAAAAAGGGTAAAATTTAGAAAGTAGTTGTTTAAATGTACGGAAGATTGGTGCATGCTGTAGCAAAGAGAGGCACTGAGTAAACTACAAACTGTTTTTCTTGCTGTATGCCATCAGTTCCGCACGTAGATATCTGCACCTTCGGTTTTGGTTTGTAAGGAAACGGCAGGTGGATGAGTATAGAAACTGTGAAGCTTTTCTTAATCCTGAAATAGTCCTTCAAAAAACACTGCCTTTGGGTTGGCAAGCAAGCCACAAATATCCGAACTAAACGCTTAACGGCAGGCAGCGCTCGCGTGTCCGTGCCCTCTGCCTGAACAGACGGGAGCAACTTCCATACAGCGTATTTTCTGTTCTTTGTAGATCACCCTTTGCACAGTACTGCTGTGGACGCTTATGGAGAGGAACACTCAGAAAATGAGTCACGTGGTCATGTTTCAGCACCGCAAAGGAAAAGGACAGAAAAAAGGTCTTACCAGCATTTAATATTTCGATTTTTTTAGATTAAACAGGGGAAATGTTCTGGTTGTTAGGTTTGCCTAGTTGCTGATTAAACAGATGCTTTAACTTACAATTTCTCAGGTGAGAAACCAGAAGAGTAAGTAAAGTTGTGGAACACAGAAAAGAAATGGGAGAATAAATTAGAGCCTACCTTCTGTAAGCAGTATATTGATTTAAGTACTTACTGTTTGGGGTTTTTTTTTATGAAAGGCTTTTAAAATACTTCTATGAGGTATTAACTAGTTCTCTAAATGCCGGTGTCTAAAGTTAAAAGGTGGAAAATCTGAAAAACAGGCAGAAATGAGTTAAATTATGTGTAACAAAATTATTTTTTTAAATCTTCAAATGCAAATTTTAGTATGTTTCTCATTTGTTAGATCTTGTTTAAATCTAAAATAGTTCTTATCTGAATGAAATAGCAAGACAGTAATAGTGCTTGTATCAGAGTAGGGGGGGTTTTCTTTCTGATTTTCAACCCCACCCCCCACCAAGAAAGCCGCCTCCATTCCTACTAAAATATCCTCAATAATAATTTCGTCTCTGTTGCGAAGTTTCTGCTCAATAGCACACGGCTACCCCAGTGGTCAGTGAGTCATGGATTTCTAGAGTGTTGTGAGGATTGCTGTTGAGGAATAAAGATTCTCTTCCCTTTATATGCCATTTTCACGTAGTCTATTTAGGAAACGTAAGGTAAATGATCTAGTGATACAAGATGTTCCCCAGATCGCAAGATTTTGATGTAGATATAGTTGAAGATCGTTCCTTCTCAGTGTGTACTGGGTTTACATGTGGGTATCTTTCTTTTTGTACTAGAAAAACACAGTGCTCCAAAACGTCTGCTGGGAGCGTTCAGAAACCCCGCACAGCTGCCCCCGAAGATGAACACATTAAGGAGAACGTGGTACAGAAAAAGTTGCATGAGTAGTATCAGTCAATTTAATTTTAACTCGCTTCCCGCTATGCCTGCATTAGAGGAAGACCTTTCATTTGGTTCATAGTACTGCCTCAGTACTCAGTTGTATCCAAAATAATTATTCTTCAAACTGTTCCTGTCAGATGGCCAAATGAAACACCTGAAGTGACAGTCGCCCTGTCAATGAGGAGGACAATGGCCAGGTGTTCCTGGATCCTGTAGCCCATTCTCTTGCTCAGTTGGGCGTATGTTCTGTTCTTCTTTCAATGACCTTCATATCTAGAACGTATGTTCTTAAAGAATGGCGTACTGTGCCAAATGGAATATAAATCCTATGTACTTGTTCAGTATTGAAGTAAAATAGAATTGCCCTTTTCATTGATAAAATTGATTTTGAGTATATATTAGAATTAAACAAACCCCACTCAGTTTTGGAAGAGTGTTTTTCTACACTTGGACCACAATTAGTGTAAAATGCTTCGGGGCCACACAGCTTCCAGGTATAGGAGGGAAGTTGATTATCTGCAGACGTGAGAACATAAGTCTATGATAAAAGAAACTATGCGGTGGTTTGCCTACAAGTTTTTTATGTATTGAAATCTACTGGAATTGTTGAAAATAGTGGCATAAAATTCAGTACAGACCTTTAATCTTTCATCAGTAAACCGCATGTGTGCAGCACTCTCGTGGAAGAGCTGTTGGTGTCACAAAGTAGTCAAAATAGGGAAAGAACTGGGGCACAACGTGGGTGAAAAGGAAGGTGAGCAGGTGCTGTTGATCAGAGGACTGTTAATGCCGGGCCAGGACCGTGCTGAACCGAGGCTCTGCATGCTCATTAAAATGTTCGTACTCCTGCTGCACAGCCAATGTCTGGTCAGAGCAGTCAGGCAGCTGCTGTCCCTCAGCTGTGTGATCGCTGTGCTGTGATTCTGGCGAAATAGGCCCAAGGGAACGTTGCTGACATTGTCAGTCAGGAAGTGCCTTCCTGCATTCTGCTGAATTGCCATGTCTCAGAATTTTAAATGATTAAACCCAGGGCTTTTATTTTTTTTTACTTTATTTGTTTTTTATATCACAGAAGACTCCGAATACTACTCAATTCCAGGTGAAGAGGAAGCGGCCTGTGGAGGAGAACGCATCAGACCCTTCTGGTAAAGTAGATTTTCAAAAATCCCGCGTAGCTTTTTCTCATTCAAGGTTGCCCAAACTCGGTAGTTTTTACAGCACAAACAGCCGTATCTACAGTACGTTGTGTAGTTTATCAGTTAGTTTACTAACATGCTCCTAGATTTGCTTGAAATTGCAAAGAACACGAAATAAGTTGTATATGGTTGCTCATCCAAATTCCAAAGTGCCCCCAGATAAATCTGTTGTAGTTGTTCAGCCAATGACAGGTGGAATAATTCATCCATACCTCAAGTTTCATATTAAAATTTTCATAACTTTCAGGTGGTTATTTTAATGGTGGGCACAATACCTTTTCTATTATTTTAGAACGTGCCCCTGAATTGTGCAATGCTTATCTTTATTCTGTTGTTTCAGTGGATGGCCAGTGTTCTGTGCAGGTGTGGTGTCCCAAAAAGCTGAAGAGATCTCCTAGAGATATTACAGAACTGGATGTTGTTTTGACTGAATTTGAGAAGATAGCAGCAGATTACAGGTAAATATTCTGCTTCCCTGTGGCTGAATCCTCAGTTTTAAAAACAAATTACCTGGTTTTTGCTAGCGGCCTGTCCTTTTGGGGGTGTCAGTATTACTTGGTTACATTCTGATGTTATTTAAATGATTATTAGGTTTCTGTGATACAAGTATTTTTTCGTATGTGATCTTGAGGTGTTCTTCAGGGACTCGTTATTTTTCCAAACGTAAGAACAACACATCTCAGCTGGCGTTTTTCAACGTAGACATTAAGCTTTTGCTAACACAAGAGAGTTCTGCAGTTACCTTTGCTACTTGCTGCTTAACGCCAGGTTTTATTATCACCCCAAGGAATGCTTTTGCCTGAGATTTCTCCTTTACTAAACCAAATGGGTTGTGTTTTGTCCCTCTGACTTCTCCAGACAAAGTGTAGAATCCAACACTTGCAGAAAAGCTATCGATGGCTTCTGTTCAGCTTTCAAGGACCAAATTACTGATCTTGTAAGTACACCATAAATAAAATCAGTTTCGTGGTAGCGATTATAGAGCTGTATCTTGGATGGTAGTCAAAATACCCGTGGGTTTATATTGTCCTTTACACTCTTATTTTACAATACTTCAAATTTTCTAATCTCTCGTCAGGATAAATACTACAAAACCCCAGTTTGTTATGCGCGGTGTATGATTTGCTGCCTCTCTGCTGGCTCTCGTGAGAATTGCCTTTAGATAAAACACTGCCGTCGTGCAAGTACATTGCAAAATTGTCAGCTTTGGAGAATCAGAATCACAGAATGGCAGGGCTTGGAAGGGACCTCTAGAGATCATCTAGTCCAACCCCCCTGCCAAAGCAGGGTCACCTAGGGCAGGCCACTTCCCCTTCAAGAATAGGGAAGGATCTAATAATCCTGCAGGGTTTGTCATCTCTAAAGCATGACGTATTAAAACTTGAGAGCTGCGTCATTTGAATGAGCAAACAGTTACGTCGAACACTGTTTTGAAAGCTCATGGACTAGAGTTTGAAAAGGTTGATGGTTTTATCCCCATCCTACATCTCGGTGACTTTTGTGTAGAGGCCTGACCTAGACCTATAACATGATTCAGGCAAAATCACCCTGTTTTTTTCATTAACAGTTTGGACCTAACTGTAAAAAGCTTATTACCATGGAAGACGTAGGACGACTTCTCACTAATTACAATGAGTAAACTCAAAACTTTGCAGGAGTTGTGATAAGTACAACGGCTAAGTACTAAAACTATAGCTCTAAGGGATTCATTAGAATGAGCAAGTTTTAAAATGACTAGATTTGCACATTTTATATAAAGTTATTGAAAAATTAAGCAAGGCCGTATTACACTAATTGGTACAAGGAGTATTAGCTGCACCAGCCACTGCAAGATGATTAATTTTATGCAAGCTTTCCTCTGGCATGAGGAGGGAGGAAAGAACTGATGCACAACTGGTACACTTGCAATCCTCCTGTGAACCAGCGTTGTTTTTCATTAATAGCTTATGTTATTCCAAAGTAATTCTTGCAACCGTGTTATTAGGGGGATAGAGATGAAGTCGAGATCCATCATCAATCTGCGATTCTTCTTTTCCTCTGTAGATAGCAGGAGCCCAGGAATTAAAGAACACGAAGAGAAAAAATGCGAAGGTAAATACATATATATCACTAGATTGTACAGCATACAGAGGTGGGCGTTGAAATTTCAAGAAGATGACTACAAGAAATAAAATAACTCACCAAAAATTGTACTGCACTGTGGAATCCACTGCACTAATAGGGGGTAGGGAGCCCGCAGAGTTTTTTTGGAAAAGAATCTGAGTAGATACGGATTGCAAACTCCGTAGATATGGATTGCAAACTATAGAAATACTGCTATACTGGTGTAAAAAGAAGGAATGCTTGTGTAGGTATCTATGCATGTGAATTACTCTTGTTTTTAATGAGCACTGGTGAGGCCTCTGGAGAGCCAATTAAATATTGCGAGCTAACCTTCAAGCAAAATAGATGAATGTAAGATTTAGGAGAGCAGCAAGGAGGGTGACCTGTGAGGGCAGACTTGGATCGCTTAGTTTAAAGGAGAGAAGCTGCATGCCCTAAATACGTGCAAAATTTTTGTTCGGAGGAAGGCACATCCTCTGTTTATTTAAAGCAAGTAGTAATTGACTGAAAACGCAATAAAGGTGTTGGCAGGAGGAGGAGCTAGAGTAAGAGCAGAAAAACATTGCAGTCCTTTTATCTGGAGAAAGGTGAAAGCCCTACGACAGAGGTATTTAACAGCAGGTTAGGCCCCGTCTGCCAGGGGCTTTCTGCCTGGGTTAACATCTTCCGCAAGCTTGTGATGTAAAAGTAGCTTTTAACAAGTGAAGTCAACAGAAAGCTTGTTCTGAGAGGTAGCACATTAATTATGTGCTAAAGTCTCGTTAGTTTGAGGTGATATTGGTTAGCTACTCTATGTGTAAAATGAAAATTTTAATATGCGCCTGGCATTCACAGCCCCTCAGTCATGTGTGTGTTTGAGATCAGATTTGTAGTTGCTAAATGTAAATTCATGATTAGTTTGGGCTTTTATTTTAAATTGTATATTGTATTAAAGCTTAATTATGCTTATGTCCTTAGTTATGACGATCATACTGAACATACGTTTGTATTAGTCTGCATTTTGAAAACAGCAACAAACAAAAGCCTACCAGAGTCGGTCATGTTTGCGTTCATAATGTCACAAACTCCCTTTCTATGCTTGTAAAACCAGTGTTCCTTAAGAGATGTTTTGGATGGAGACGAGAGTTTCATCTTTTAAAGAGCTTTAAAGCGTGTAAAATTATAAGGTCTGGTATCTTGGGATCTTCCACATCCAGAATCAGAAGCATAAAACCTCAAAATAAAAAAAAGCGCCAATGAAATTTGAGTCGTTTGCCTTTGAAGTTACAGAAACTGTTTCAAAGACTTTCCTCACTGTTTGTTTCAGGTAATAAGAGACATGAAAAAGAAAAGAGAGCGGCTGTTCCAACTCAGAGAAGAGCTAATTAGGTATGTTTCTAACGATGCACAACAAAAATAGCCTGAAGAACTTCAGGAGTCTGGTATTTTGTAACTCAGAAGTGAGAGTAACTTTTTTTCGTTCTTTCGTTTTGTTTTGCTGAAACTGCTTCCGCATTGCTTTTTGGTTTTACAAAAGCTCAGGATAACCTCTTCTTTCCATATTTTAGTTGCCGAGATAGTCATTCTTGGAAGTTCTCTTAGCTAACTAGTTGCTGGGGATGATGTTTCAGACTCATACGCTCACGTTACAATAGGAATTGCAAAGGTGACGAATCATAAATGTACAAAGGTAACAGAGAGGGCTGGTTTTGGTTTTCAGGTGGGAGAATGTATCTCACCCCTGCAGTTTGGCAGAGATGCCTCTGAGTACACAGTTTGCTTCCATCTCACGTAGCCACACAATTCCCCTTCTCTAACTTGGCATTAATCTTAACTTTATTTCGATACACAGTGCAGAAATGCTGTCTCTGGAAGAACCATTAGACTTTCCCGAATCCAGTTGGTTACTGCTGATGAGCTTTATACTGAAGCTGCATATAACGTACATGCTGTAATTCAGTGCTGTAGGGAACCGTGACCTTGGATCCACAAAGGCAGATTAAAAGCCCTTTCTCTGTGGCCATGAGAGTCTTGATTTCTTTGCAGTACTGTGGACAAACTTCAAAGAACTAATTAAAGACATCCCCCAATATGCGTTTGAATCCCCTCACAGATTGGAAGCTGTCTTCTCGTTTTTTATTCGTTGTGTTGTAATCCTTTGGCCATTGTAAGAAAGCTTTTTTGCTGCAATGCTCTGAACTGAAAATGGCTGTTGGCGTTCAGGTTTTGGGGTGCTGTTTCACTGGATTGAGCCCTCCAGGTTCCTTAGGCAGAGACGTACGTGGTTTGTAGATGCTGAGTATGCTTCAGCGTAAGCACAGAGCACCTCAGCCTGCAAGCGGGTGCGGGCAGAAGCAGAACACCAGGTGCTTCAGAAACTTCACTTGAAAAAGCTTAGGTGCTTAAGAGAGGGTGGCTATATTGTCAGAATCAAGAGAGATGAGGAAGAAAAGTTTGGGATTTTTTGATGAATATGGACCCCTGATCCCATTTAAATAATCTGCTAGTAGTTCATATTAAGCAGTGTGTTAGACTAGCCCACGTTTTTGTATTTCTGACTGATCTTTCCCTTAAGTCTTCTTCAGAGGAAATATGTTCATAGTTGCTCATGCAATAAATCTGCAGATATAATCATCAAAGCCTCGTTCTTTCTCAGAGCTGAACCACGGTTGATACAACTACAAAGAGAATACGCTGAGGCACAGGAAAGGCAATCTTCCCTGAGGCAAGCAACTGAATTACTTACTAATTTAAAGGAGCTACAGCAAGACTGTTTGAATTATGGAGAAGAAAATCCAAAAGTAAACCCAGTAGTAAGTACATATTTTGCATGTGTTTCTGAACTGTTCTGGATTAGCCTCTCCTCACCCTTTTTTCTTTATGGACTGATGGGCATTTCTGTTAATGTTTAACTTACATTAAACAGCAATATTTTGTTATTGTCTTTGTGGAAGCAACTTGAGAATTGTTGCTGCAACTGCTGTAGTATCTCACTCGTTTGTTTGTTTCATGTTGGAAACTGAAGTATTTCAGACAGTGAGGTAGCAGAATCCTCTCTATGTCCAGGAATTCAAAGGATATAGACACGCAACAGTTGCCTTCAGGCCTAATTTTTTATAGAAACCGAAGAAAGATTGAGAAACAAATAACCAAGTTGTTACTGTTCAAAGGCAGGGAAAACTCTGGCCCTTGCATGTTCTGGAAGGTATTTAGTGCTAAGAACAAGGCTTGTATTTCATGACCAGAGTAACTTCTCATGTCGTCTTAAAACTCCATCACCTTTTACTGTGGCTTGTGACCCAGTCTGGTTTATTCTGCTGACAGTGCTACCTGTCTGCCCTGTGTAAGGGAAATCCGACCCTTTCAAAGGACTCTATCTAACGTTGGCTGTGCTACACGTTTAAAAATCACATTGCACCATTTCAGATAAAGGAAAAAATAAATACAGATATGTAAGTGTTTTTTTCCAAGAGTTTAAAATGTTGCCTTGTCATTTCATTTCCTTAACAACAGTACGGAACTTCCAGCCTCCCTGCTCTGCTGATGGAATCACGGCGAATTCTAGAAGCAGAAAGACACTTTCAGATTATTAATAAGAAACTGGAAGAGGCTCTGGCTGTACGAAGCGGGAAGTTATCAAAGAAACATTAAGTGTTTATTAATAGACTTTCTGACATTCTTTAGGAACAGTTATTAGAATGATCAGTGCTTAAAGCTTGTTTAATGGTTGTTGTTCTATTTTGTGTCAATGTTTAAAAGAAGTCAGTGACTTACAGAGGTTGTATCTATTGTCAAATAGTCTGTGTGACACCTTATGTTGGTGAAACTAATGGCAGCAATTCCAGTTAAAGTAGTAAAACTCTACTGTGCTTTGTTAACAGTGTCGGGTTTTAATCTTGGGCTATTTAAGTCACCTTGAAAGCGATACATAATTCTAAGAGAACACAGAGTTTGGTTGAATTATTGATAGATGTACCTTTATTAAATCAGTATTTGAAATAAATAATTTAACCCTGTTTCTGGGTGTAAATAAATATCCGTTACTTGGCTTGTCAGTAAAACTTGGACATACAAATAACAAAATAGACACCACACAGCAGAGAGCGTTAAAATGCTAAGCTTGGAGCAGCATTTGTAACAAGTTTTCAGTGCAGTACTCTTCAGCCCCTCTGTAATCCTTCCATGATCTCCTTATGCCTGTTGAAGATCACCCAGTTGTGAAGGTACTCGTTTGTTAGCAATTACTCAGTTCTTTGCCATAGAGCCCTGCAAGAATGATTTTGAAGTAGATTGCAGCATCTTTCACAAAAGGCACGTGATACGCAAGCTTCATTGCGAGCAGTCTGTCTGCTAGCCAAGTCTGTGGTCAGCTGCTGCCTTTGTGGCAACAGTCCTGTTTACTTAAAGCTTCCAAAAGAACTTCATCAGGAATTTCTTCCATGGCATAATTCAGACTATCACTGGCAGCTTCAGCTAGTTCCACATCTTCAGTAGCTTCTAGGAAACAGGCGTCATCGCTTGCGTTGTCCCACTCACTGTCTGACAACACGAAGTCTCGAGACAAGCTTTTTTCAAGAGATGCTGAACTCTTTGACAGGTCTGATGTATTAGAAGATGGTTCAACTTTTCCTTCTGTGTTCCCTCTTTCATCCATTACTGTTTCCTCTTCTTCCTTTTAGAAACAGGAATATTACTTATTCCGTATGAAAATGGCCTTCATACCTTGAACTGCTCTGATCTGAAAGTTTGAAACTCGTACAGTCACGTGTACTAGATACTGCAGAAAATTGGCCAACAGGGCAGATTTTCCAGCATGTTAATTTATAGCCACATTAACCTGGGGAAACCTATTTTAACAGAAATAGAAAATTGCTGGTTTTCTAGCAAACTACGAGTAGTCTGTTGGAGATAGCTTCCTAATACAAGATTAAAATTAATTTTAGTGTCTGTTCAAAGATACTGTCAGGATCTGAAAATGCATTTAAGTGACACTGACTACGAAAAACCACTTATAGCTATTGATCTGCTGAAGAAGAGCTTCATGTGCAGCTCTGCAGCACGAAATCTAAAAGCGTAAAGTGTGAATTCAAAAGTTGCAAAGGTGCCAACTCTTATTGCCTACACAGTGGAAAAACTGGTTCGTGGCTTAGAATCTAGGTGCAGTATCAGGTCAGTTGAAATATTCTACCCGTGAGGGTAAACATAACGGCTTTAGTGCACTAAAACGGAGTTAAGTGAACTTCAGATTTTGAGGGTCATTGACTGAAATTTGACTCTGAGTGACTCAAGTGTTCCAGGAGCACTTCTGTTTTAGCTGGCCCAGCAGGCAGAGTCAGACACGCACAGAAGAGCTTAACTCGAGCAGTTTTTCCATTCTGCACCTGCAGTGGTCTTTTATGCACTGGGAACTGTTCAGGCCAAAATAGAAGAAAGTCCCAGGTGAAGTTAGGCTATTCCAGCAACTTAGCTTGAACTGTTCTTGACAGTTTTTCTGCTACATCTCCTGCTGGAGAACTTAAAAATGAACATACGGAGCTACTGCAGCAGCACAGCTGCTCTGGGGAGCTTTTCTGTACTGTATGGAGCTAACCAGACGATGTCAGTGGGGATTTTCCATGACTTCCAGAGACAGCTTTACTCACAAGAGCTTTAGCGTATCAATAGGACAAAAACATACCTCTTGGAAAAGAAGTGGGAGGCATATCCCAGGTGGCAATGGAAAACCTAAATCAAATATATGGCATTAATTAAAGTTAACATTCCAAAACCTACTAAGTGTGATGGCTTTGAAATCACAGAATACGTACTTCGTGATTTGAAATTTTTTTCTCTGCAGACTGGATCGTGACATTTTTGATACCAGACTTCCTTCTTTAGGTCTACCAGAATCCTAAGAATGAAATAATTTAGTTTTTAGTAACAGTACATAAATAAAGTGAATGCATACAGTAGGAAACTCTGATGCTAAATAAACATGTCTTGTTTGTCCCCATCTATGAATATTGCTTTCATACTCTGATGTACTTATTACATACTTGGTTCGTAGAGTCTATTTTTTAAATAAACACCAGGCTTCTTAAGTTAAAAATATATTTACTCTTAAGACTGACATTCAGAAGTGAAATTGAGTCAACTTCATTACATTAAGCTTGGAAGAAAATGTCATTAAAAAAAAAAATATATGGGACCTAACTGTAGGATAAGATTTTGTTGCTGCTGCTGTTACAGATAATTTAATTATAAAAGCCAGATAAAATCACTATTTCCTGTCAACTGATTAGACAAACGCAGCTTTTTCAGCTGCGCTATAAAAACAAGTTGCTTGAAACTTGCTTGAGAAACACCATGTTCATCTAGCTGGGGGAGGGGGGTTATAGCCTTGTTTCTCAAAAACACATTCCTTGTCTTTCCCTTACTTTAAATGTACAGAATTGTCAATTAAAGTATTTCTACTAATGATACACTGCAATTCTAACGTCATCTAAAAAACCTGCCTTTTCAACACTTAACTTTGCTAAAACTACGATAAGTCTGGACTCCTTGTAGAGTCACTAGCAAAACTCATCTTGACTGAAGTCATGGCAGGAGTTCCCTTGGTCATTTTAATAACATAAGAACGTAACTTAAGATGCACTGTAAAAGAATTTAAGTGGTCTGTTGCCTTTATCTTATCTCTCATTGTTCAGCTTTGTAGCTAAGAAGCATCAAGCAGGGTAGCACTTAACAGCTTTACCGTACTCTGACTTGTATGTTAACATCTGTAGGCACACATTTTAAATAGCATGAAGGCACCTTTGTAGAAATATTAGAAATACGAGTTCAGTTATCACAAAGTAAATTGATGGGGGGCGGGGAGGGGAGTTTGTTTTTTCTTTAACAAAGCATTGCATCCCCACAAAGCTAGAGAGCAGAAATTGTAACAGGTGCAGATTCTATCCGTAAGAGTTCTTCAGCATTTTTATAGAGTAACAGTTCAGCAGGAAAATAGATAAAGCTGGTTTAAAGTGAGTGGTGAATAAAGAACATACATTATGTTGTTACTTTTGTGAGCTCTTCCAATATTTTCACACCACCGGTAACCATAGATATCATATACGAGTATTTCTTCCAGAGAAAAGTAATTCCATCGCCGTATCCCTGGGTGGAAAAAGAGAATTAATTAGTTCTTTTAAAACACTGCCGCAGAACACTCATTTGTAAGTAGTAAAGTGGTCTTTACCTCCTTGTACCCCATCTTGATTAACCAAAGAACGAACAAAGTAATCGATTTCTGGATATGGTGAATCCTGATAACCTTCTATGGGATCTGTTCAAACAGAGACCACATACACACACCATTATTAGTTTTGCCATTAGAATACGTAATTGTGGCATTGTTACACATTATATAGACCACAGAAAGACTATGCACGTGAATCACACCAAATCCTTAAAACCAGGGATGAATCCACAGTGACTTTCCTGTAGATCTTTATAAACTGCTACCCTTCCACCCCCCAGGAACAGGGAGCTGGGACACGGCATGGCAGCTACAGGAGGGTAGATGGCATTGACACCCTTCCGTACAGCGGTACTCTGCCTCCTGCAGAAAGTGAGCTGCAGAAAAGCTCTCCTAGAGGTTGTCAGGTGCGTAAGTGACACTTCATCTAATTCAAGAGCACTTTTTTTCCTAGATAGTAGGAAAGGTTAGAGATACCTCTACTGCTTCTGGTAGTTTTGCTGGTTAAAAAAGCAGACATTTTTCTCTCCTCTTCTGAAAAGTCAGATGACAGAACTTTGGTGTCATCCCTAATTCTGAAGAAAAAAAGAGAATACAACAGAAAATATGTGATTCTTGCAGTATGGCACAACACACTGTAACATACCATAGTATGGCATCGGGTAGCAGAGTCCTGGGCCACTGGCTCTAGACAGCCCCGCTAGAGCAAAGTGGTTGGACCAGATGATCTGCAGAGGTCCCAGCCAACATCACTAGTCTGTGATTCCATACGCTACCTTCCGCTATCTCTGTAGCACTCTTTTCTTCTCTTTTTGACAGTTTCCTCTGGCTTGCACCAGCAGAGGGCAGGGTTTCCTCCAGAAGAGCAAAAGTTGGTTCCTGGCAAAACCCCCAGGACTCAGCCATCTAAAGACTGCTGGTCCACACTCTTACAGCGGTATTTGCTCTAGATGTAATGTTTATGCATCGGTACCCTTTGAAAGGTTCCAACTGTTTTTTTCCTCTCTCTACAATGAACGACTTTTCCTTGCCGTATTACTAGCTGAAAGCCAGATGATCACAGAAAACTAAATTCAACACAGCAGAATATCTCATCTGTATTGATGACAGACTCAGCTACAGGACTGCTGGCATCAGTTCAGGGTAATGAACATTTCAAGCTATGAAAATTGAAGTCACAACAAATATAAGTTTTAGTAAAAATATTATACATAGTATCATACAGCTGGATGTACAATTTTAACCTTATTTCTGCTGCAGTAATTAGGATCCTCTCAAGATAGAGTCAGTGCATGGCAAGATATATCAAAGGTTTAGATTAGATACAGAAAACTCGATTATTATATGTACCAGTATCCAACTGAAAGAGGTATCTGTACCAAATGGTATGCAAGTAAACATAAACAAAAAATCTTTATTTTTTTACCGTACTTTGGAAAATATTTAGACTCTTCTTATTTAACTGACTGGAAATCTGTAATTTTTCTCTTCAGAGCTATACAGAATCCGACCACATGTAATAGTGGTTACATTTTGGCATTTTGAGCGTATATAGAGAAATAAGGCATAATAGGGCCGCTGTGCCACATATTCTGTGTTCTTTAAACTCCTAAATCAAACTGTAACAATGTTCATGGAATAACTGCCTGTTGATAGCAGGTATTTGTAACTGCCGCAGGAGAGAAATCGCTAAAATATATATTTAAAAATATTTTAAATTCTACTGGAATTCATTACCTAATGTTGCAGATCAAAGAGGACAGAAAATAGGCTTCTTCCAAGGAAACATTCTCTTCACAGTTAGGGACAAACTTATTATCCTCTGCTATCTTCAGAATCACATTTTTTCCTGCTTTTGATGATTTATACATCCGGAAGTTTCTATTCTTTGTATAAACTCCTACAGGAAAACAAGTCCTTCTTAACATAACAATACCGGCTAGGATTTAAGATACTTAGCACTTGTAAATTAAACAGTTTTCCTTAGAGTCAGCTATGGGTCTAAGCAACGGACAAAAACTATTACTGACTTCGGCTCACATCCCATAGAAGAAATGCAACAAAGGAAGATCGTGAACACACGTATAGTTTTATGTTGTAGAAGAATTAAGATAAACACTCAAACCTCTCCACAGGCATTTTAATCATTCTGACAGTCTAATTGCTAAAAGTTTCCCTTCAGTATAAGAAATCAGTGCTTCCACGTTAACTTTGTGAAATAAAACTGAAGGTAAAAAGCTGCACAGTTATTTTAACCAGGAAGGACTTCCCGTTCATCAGACTCTTTTCTGTGGACCAGACACCGCTTGTCTGAAGCCCATATCAGGAAAATTTAATTCCAATCTCAAAAACAGCAAAGAAATGAACAGGTATCTTAAGCATTGCCTATTCCTTCTAAGAATTTCTTGAGGAGGTGGGTACTTTATTTGTGGGTTGCATTTAATTTTTAAGAATATAAAAGAACTTAAAGAACTCGTACAACAAGAATGTCACACAGCTTTCTATCCCTCTGGCCTCGTGATTTACTTCAGTATTCCAGCTATTTTGATTTTAGCTTTTCAGTTTTGAGGTAATGTATAGCAGATATTGAGGATGGTTAATTTGGGGGAACTAAAGTAAAATTCTTAAAAAGTGACACAGTAAACAATGTTTTTCTTTCATTTCCATTCATGAATATGCTCGATGGAATTCTTGCACAGTAAGTGCAAAGGATTTCTTCTGAATCAGCCATGGAGAAATCTACTATAGGGCCAACTTGGGATTAGGTTTCAACAAAAAAACAACAAAAAAGTGATCCTGAGCTCCATGAGAAGGCTCTGAAGGAGTGGGGATTCTTCAGAAAAGTCAGAGAAAAAAAAAACAGTTGGGGCCATGAAATGCCCAACCCGAAACTTCTCTTATTCTGTCATGCAAACCTAACAACTGCCATTCCAAACAGGGGAAGAAGGCTCAAATAATACATGTAGAACAACAATACAGAAGGCCGTGCCTGTAAGACTTGTTGCATATTTAAGCAGCTTATAATGCAACTGAAATGACAAAAATGCAATATAGGCTGTTCTCTTTTAATCCAAATAGGAGCACTAAGTTCTTAAGAATAAAGTTAATTATAGTCTTGCTTGGCAAGAGTTTCTTCAAGCTTCCAAACTAAATAATTAAATATTATAAAGACCTAAAATCTAAGGCTCCTTTAAGGTGTAGCATTTACGATCACAGTTTCAGCACATATTTATTGCATTTGGTTTAAATCCTGACCATAGGGACAACAATAAGAACACTGTTGTTCTTACTGTCTGTAATTAAAGATCAAGGAACATCTCATTTCTTAACGTTTTTTGCATCCCAAAGAGGTTTAAAAGCACTTCTTACCTAGATCCACAAAAAGCTGCTTCTCGCCTTCCTTATCATTTACTATTAGAAAGGAAAATTCCAGATTTTCTCCCTGCTGTGGTGTTTCCATATCCTTTGTTTTGTTAGCAATGGCTGAGCAGCCTTTGGAAGCATCTTCGACGGTTGTGAGGTTTGTAAGAGAACTATCTAATCCAACTTCTTCTGCGGAACACTGGAAAGCACGTCCTGCTCCTTCTGGAACCACAGCTGCAGCGTTACTCGCCATTAACTTTATGGCAGGCTGCAAAATTGTTCTCACAAAGTTACCTTAAAAACAAACAAACACAA
>WEIS01043350.1:0-11990 GCA_013389965.1 Todus mexicanus
TTTTTTTTCTTTCTTCCTTCAGTGCAGCCTGATTAATTCCACATGTTTTCCCCCAAGGTTTGGACAGTAAAACTGCTGGTCTGAGTCATCAACTAGATAAATAATTGGCAACTTCAAGGGCCCATCTCTTAAATCATTCCACAGTTGCTTGTGGCCCTAACAAAGCTTGGTTACTTATGCGTTCAAGTCAGCTGTAAAGTCTAATCTGGGCTTTCACCGGCCCTGGGAGACCAGCAAACTGCCGATTACGGAGCCTCAAGTCGGCTTGTCTTGGCACATCTGCTGGAAGAACTCAGTGAGCCACTGGGGAACGTGCGGTTTGGGCTGGTATTTATAGCTGAGGTGGAGGAACCTTCCCAAAATGGGCACCCCAGGGTGCACACCTGGCAGCCGTGCCACCCCTCCTGCAAGGAGCTGGCATGATCCTCTGTGAGAAGGTGATGGGGCTTGTCTTTCTCAGTGGGCTTCCCCAGCCCACAGCTCAGGAGGTGCTGACCTGCCACACGGGGATGCCTGGGAATGACACGCTGGCCTCTGTGATTTAACAGGCTGATCCTGAAATGGACCATCACAGTGTCTTTGCTTTCTATAAATGCAGGTATTGGTCCCAGGTCCAACTGGCCTAAATATAACCCCCACTCATGGGTCCTGTAGAGTCGCTGATGTGGTGGGAAATGAGAAGCACAGGTACATGGGCACACAAATACAGGGTTGTCCCTGTACAGCCCACTCCTTGCTGGGGTCCAACCATGTGTGAGTATTGGGAGATTTGAGATGGACATATACCTGTTTCTTCATACCTTGTGGTTGTCTGGTTTGTGACAGAGAAACGAGTGCCTCTACTTGAATGAGAAAGATGTTTGACTTCAGCTTTTTTTGTCCCAGTGCATTATTTCTGGCTTGGCTTAATTTCTAGGAGTGCTTCTCAGGTCTTGGCGAAATTGGATTCAAAGTGTAGCCCCACCATGGCTGGAGAAGTTGTGCTGCTGTCCCAGGAGTGTAAGTGGAGCTGAACTGGATGCTCCCTTGCCTGGATATGGAGGGTGCTGGGGGGGGCGGGCGGAGAATATGATTGCAATTGAAAATGCAAGAAGGTGCCAAAAGGAGGATGAGAGACAGCTCATCGACCATCTCTGAGCTTAAGGAAAAATAGTGTAAATATGGAACAGACCTATCATCTTCAGAGCCAGCTCCAGGCTTCTCAGCAGGAGAGGCACAGCTTCTGCTGGATTGGAAAAATAAAGCAGCTCAAAAGCCTCAAATGCGAGGTCCTGGCCCCTCGGCTTGTATCAGGCATGTTTGGAGCAAGCCTGGTGCCTTGGGAGGGATGCCACTGAGCCCCAAGGAGGTGGGGTGGGGATGAAGGAAGCAGAGCCCTCTCCTCCATCAAATGGCATCAAGGAATTCGAGGGAAGTGAAGCTGAAGGAGAGCAAATGGATTATACTTTGCTGGGAAAAAAAGGCCACATTAACACACTGCAATGTGTGACAGTGACATCCATGAATGTTAACTCAGCTCTTTCAGGTAAAGCTGAGCAAATCGGTATGCTTTTGTGTATGTGTCCCCATCATGACTTGAGCTACCGTGGCTTTTGTGGTGGCAATTTTGGACATGAGCATCCAAAGCCCACTCAAGTCCTTGTTTGACTGGTGCTTGGTTTGAACGTTGGGTGCAGACAGTGCTGACAGCCTGGGCACCAGCTCGGCTTGGGAGGTGACTGAGATGTGGTGGTGCTAAGGAGGAACCATAGCATAATCTTTCTGCTTAATGCTTACATTATCCCAATTAATACAATGATGAGAAATTTGATGGGCACCTTCCCACAGGGATGAACCCTTGGTCTCCAGTGTTCCGCCTTTGGTCCTCTCCGTCCTTCCTCTCTTTTCCCAGGGAGAGAATTGTTTTTTCAGCTGAGTGCTTTAGTTTCCTAGGCCTCACGCTCATTTTTCTTAATAAGATTTTGCTGCTTGAGGAATGGTTTCCAAAAAGAGCGTGCTGTGTATCCATGTACAGCGTGGGATGTCAGTATGGGGCTGCTGAAAAGAGCTTCTCTCAAAACTTGGGGGGGTGTCTGGGGACTTCCAAGAGCTTATCAGCCATTCTGTGGATGGGGAAAGGAGCTGAGCCAACCCCTTTGCTGACGGATATTTCCCATGCGAATTATTAACTCTCCTGTCCAACCTACTTGGAGCCAGTCACCAGGTCTCATTCTCTTCCCTAACTGTCCTCTTTTACTTAGTAGATGCTTTCTTCCCTCTCCCCATCCTCTTAACATTTGGATTTGGATCTAGGTCTACATTTGCAGAGAACAACTCTCTCCTCTATGGCTGCTCAGCCCCTTCTCCTCCTCCTCTTCCAGCCCAGGAAGGACTGGGCTGGTTCCTAACCTTGTGATGCTGGAGGGTCCCTCCGTGTACACTGAAAATTTGGTGATAGAGAAGGATAACAAGAAGCAGAGGACTGGAAGAAGTGTTTCAGCAGTCAATGCAGCTGGCTAAGTTGAATTACATGGTAAAGTTTTTCAGTTGTCAGTGAGTTGAGTATTTTGTACAATTTTAAGATTTTGGGAGTCCTAATGCAGATTTTCTATATTTTGTACGTTGAAATTTGTGTATTTTTTCTTGTAGAAAGAAAATTCGCCTGGTAAATTGCTGTGTGTGTTTATGCCTCTTTTTTTTTTTTTTTTTTTTTTTTTTTTTTTTTAATTTAAAAGGGAAAAAAACAGTTGAAAAACATTTNTTTTTTTTTTTAAATGTAAAGTGGAAACAAGCATCTGAAATCATTCTTCTCCTTCTGACAGCAACATCTGTAAAGTCTTAACGCTGGAAGGAGACAGGAACCAAGAGATTTATAACCCCCTGCTGAAATATTGGAACGACCTTATTTCCCGGCAATTAGCTTTGCTCAAAACATTTTTGTTTCCCATTAGAAGCAATCTACTAACATTTACATTGATGTGTTTAATAGTTGTTGGCCATCTCTGAATTCAAGCAGGCAAGGCAGGGGGAGAGGGGAGGAACATGCTTTGTAAACTGTGAGAGCATTTGTGTGGCGTCGTGTGTTGCGTTTGTTGATAGCGGTGAAAACATCCATCATGCTATGCTCCAGAACAGGGAATGACATCTTCTGGGGAAAGGGAAGAGAACTGGAGTTTGGCCAAAGCTTCTCTACCACTGCGGTGTATCAGGACTAGCTCCAGTGTCTTTGCTGGGGAGTGGATCTTGATTCTGCTGAAACTCATGAAGAGTGGAGAGGTGAGGAGAGAAGATGGAGCAGCACCCACGCGTAAGGTGTTGTAGGAATCAGTATGGGCTCTGATGGTCAAGCGGTGATGAGTTAGATGGAGGAGTGGGTGGTTGGGTGGATCATTCTCCTTCTTCAGTGGATACAGCATTCTCCAGTAGAGTGAGAAGCTGGTGAAGCAGCTCCTGAGACCTCTCTGGGTTTGTCTGGGAGAGATAGTTTCTTGCACCCCTCAGCGATAAGTGGACTTTTGGTTAGGTGGCTGAGTGGGGTGATTTTTGGGATGCTGACAGTGTGATATAATGAGATGAAACTGAGAATCAGATGTTTTAGGCTGAGTGACAATGCGAAGAAAGAAGAATGTCTGAAAGCATTGACAGCCTGGGTCCGAAGCAGCAGGAATGTTGTGACAGTATTGTCTTGTAGGAGTAGAAGAAAGAAATGCCTATTGTCTTCCTGATGTTGAAACAAAGGAGAAAAATGTTGTATCTAGATAAGGCCCTGAGTGGATCTGAAAAAAGACTGGTGGTTTAATTGTTGAAAAAAATACAGTTCTAGGGATATTGAAACAAAGGTGAACTTGAAATATTGAGGATGTTTAAGGGCAGTGTCTTGTTTCTTTGTTTTGAAATTATTAATGTGTTTTGAAAATTGAAAGAAAAGAAAAGATTATGATTTTGGATATTGTTAGCTGGCTGTGGGATGTCCTTCTGATGGACAGCATAAAGGAGAAACTTTCTGTGGAAATTCACTTGCCCTGCAGGTGATGGATGTTTACCGTTGGCATTCTGCAGGGTTTTGATGTCTATTTGCTTTCTGGATGTTTCTTTCACCATGAGATATAGTTTTGGAAGTTTGCTCCAAGATGGGCAGCAGATGGTGTCATCTCAATTTCATTTAAATTATAGATGATTCACTCACTTTGGCTGAAAATGAGCTTTTCCTGGCCCAACTGCTCTCCAACTATGCCACAGTTCCCCATCCCCTGTGCTGTGCAGTTGTAACAGTTTCATTAAGCTGAGTGGTTAACTGGATAACCAAATAGTCCGAGTTAAAAACTAATCCCTTTTGGAGGTGTGACAGTGAACTGTAGCATGGAGTTGCAGGCATCAAGGATGGCAACAACTTAATCTGGTTTTACCTTGGGAGTCAAGGTTTTGTACAGCTACACATGAATATTCAGCCATTCAGATGGTCTCTCTCCGTAAGTCGTGCCAGTGTCTGAGATGCTTTTCTGAGTTGTGTACCTGCTGAAATGGCCCCTTCCTAGCAAAACCTAGAGATTACACTGCAGGTGAGGAGGGTCTTTTGAAAACTTTGGAGAGCAAAAATGTGTGCCCCAAAGAGGCAATGGCTACCTGCGCTCTCTGCTGCCCTGGGGACACTGACTGGGCTCTTTGTGGGTGTCACGGTTTGGGGTCAGGGCACCCCCCAAATCTGCAACAGAACGCTCTCTCCCTCTCTCCACCCAAAAAGGGAAGACAGGAAATAAAGGAGAGAGACTTAGCGATTAGTAAAGGAAACTAGAACAGCTTTACTAAAACATGAAAATAATAATAAAAAGTAAATATATACAAATACGTACAAAACCAGTATCGAACCCAAGCCCCTAGATGGTAAATCCATCCCCGTCCCCACTGATGCTGTGGAAGGGCCCAGCAGCAACCGGGAACTGGGAGCTGGATTCAGGGATGCGGCCCAGAACCTGGGGCCCAGCCAAGGCCTGAGCCGGGGGCTGAGACCGGGGCCGGAGGCCTCAGGGCAAAGCTGAAGCTGCCAAGGCCAAACCGAGCGAGGAAGAGTCCTGAAGCCAAGAGAGCAGCTCGATCTCAGGGAAACGAAAGACGAAGTGCAAAATGGTGAAAGGGCCAAGAGCAGAAGGGCCGAGACCTTCGTGATCCCTCAGCTTTATACCGAATATGACGTATGTGGATATCCAATATCCCTCTTGGCTAATTTAGGGTCACCTGTTCTGTTTGCTCCTCCCTGAAGGTGCAACCTTTACTTTTCTGCACCCCCCAGTGTGGTACACAAAATCTATCAGTGACCTTGGTTCACATACCAATCCTTGGTACTAACTGTAAACATGGAGAGTTATCACTGTTAGAAGCAGACTCTATCTGGTAAACATGCTGCTAACTTCAGACAGACTTAGCTGAAAAGTAAAAGCCATAGAACAGAATTTCTGTTCTAACCCAAACCAGGATAGTGGGGTTTGGGATACTCTGCTAAATCTGCTTAGTGACGGGGGGCGAAGGTTGATGTATTTCTTTGAGGTATCGCAGCTACCTGGTCCGTTAGTCACCATAGATCGCTGGAGCATGACAACACAAGCTGAGGACTGGGACACCAAGCTTCCACTGGTGTGTGGAGATACTAGGGGCTGAGATGAACATGCCTCTCCTTCTGTTTGCCATAAGCTTGCTGCAATGCCTGCTGTGGAGGGAGGGTGCTGCTGTCAGTCGTCAGCCTGTCTCACTCCAGGAATTCCTGGCACAAGTCTCTTCAGGTTTGTCTCTTTGTGCAGAGTCTGATAATTCCTCCTCTGAGGATTTTTTTGTCTCTTCTTTTTCTTTCTGAGGGGCTGGAGCAGGTCCCTGCTCCCCATCTTTCCCTTCTGAGACACAGGCTGAAAATTCCCCTCCTCTTCAGGTTCAGGCAGGGTCCCCAGCGCATCACTTGGACTGCTCTGGACAGTCCTTGACATTCCAGCCCCTGCACCAACAGAAACATCACATGTAAGCACTGGCAGGGGCAACACTGTGGTTGAACACCAAGGGAGGGGAGGAGGAACAATGTTGATATCCCCAAAAAAAAAGGGATAAACTGACCACAAATGACTTATGCTGCCTTTAGCAGAAGAAGGTGAAGTGCTGAAGTCGGTTAATGTAGGAGATGGTGGGAAGCAAAATCTCAAGCGAGTTTTGTAATGGTGATTGATGCATTTCTGGCAGGGATGAGCTGCCTTAAGAGGCTCTTTAACATATCTCTCCCTGTGGACTTATTTCCTCAGTATTCATTACAGACAGATGGCCTCCCCCTCCTTAAACTGTGTTGTGGTTAGAGGAGCACCATGGAGGTCTCTTTCCTGAGGCCCACATCTGTACATTCTCCCCCAGAACATTAATGTTATCCCTGTGAGGTGCTACTGGTATCACAATAGTGGTGAGAGGACCAAGCTAAGGCTGGACTGGATATTGGTGGTTTGTTCAATTCAGTGCTTGTTTCCAGAGCATCGCCTGGTCACAAGTGATATGTAGCTGGGAGAAAGGATGCAGAGAAGCAAACTGGTCCCCTTGCTTAAGTAGCTGGCGGGATTTGGAAAAGACAGCACATTCGTTTCACATGTGGTGTCAAGGATTCATCCCATACAAAGCTGTTTTGCTCACAGCTGGCCTGGGACAGTTTCCACATGTGCCCCTGGAGATGGATAGTGCCCTGCCTTGCTCCCTATGTGCTGGACAAAGAAGCTTTTCAGGAGCGGATTATTCTGGTGGAGATATAATTCCAGCGTGTATTTTAACTGAAAGATGTTGCTCTGTTCTTTCAGGGGTTCTTTTGTGCCAGAAACTGTCACTAAATGTGTGGGAATGTCCCTTTTCTCTTTTCTTGAAGGGCAGGTTTATTTTCACCTCCCAGCTGCAGGCAGGCTCAGCAAACAGATTTATTCGGGGATGTGTGTGCACGTGTTTATTTTTTACTTTTTTTGAAAGAACAATGTTGTGGCGGCCGACAACTAATCCTAAATTTGGGATACCTGGCATTGTAATGAGAAAACAAACCTTCCTGCACTTAAAATGAGTGACAGGCCAGGTTTGGCCCCAGCAACCTTCAGAACTGGTTTGACCTTGCAACCAGACCTCCTGGACTGACTGACAGCTTTTTACAGCTGCATTAGAGCTGAGCTGACCTTGTTTATCTGGGCATTCACCTGGGAGACAGCAGACATGTCCAGGGATATTAAGTCTCAAGCTGAAAATGTTTGCTCAGGTATTAGGGGGAGAGTTAATTTAGACTGAATACCTCCTATATGGCACCAGCCGCTGCTCCGAGGGACAATGCACCCCTCGGCCGATGACAGTTGGTTTAGACTTTCTTTAGAAACTGGAGTCTCCTTCAAGTGGAGCTCTGCAGAGTCCTTCAACTTGCTTGGAATTTCCCTTCACATTCAATATTTTGGGGGCAGGGTGTAAAAAAAAAAGCCCAGGTGAAGATGCACATTAGTCTCCCCACAGAGAGATCTTGCTGCTAGCACCAGGAGAAGTGTGTTGGACCAGTTGGATTCAGTTTTATTTTTATAAAATGTGACATATGTGAGCCAACATCTGTCCTGAGCAGCGGTGCGGCTGGTGTCCCCTTTCCCTGATACCCGTTGAATCCTTCCTTTGTGTGCAGGGTGTTGTGCTTCCACTGACACGGAGACTCAGGAGAAGGCTGGGGACCTGTAGTTCTTCCTTTTACCTTGTGTGGACCCAGGATGAGAGAACCAAGACCCAGAGGTGCCTTCTTCCTGAACCTCAGGGATGTACAAAAAGCAGCACCCAGCAACCAGCACTCACCCTGTCTGTCGCTTTCTACACAGCTGGGAGCATCTAAGGGATGTTGCCTGAAGCCTGTTCCCCTCTGATGTCACCTGAGGAACTAAGTAATCTCAGTAAAATGATTTAATCTGCTGTACGGATGGTGGCAACCCCTGATTTACACCAGCATGTACATGCTCTGGGCAGGTGGTGCAGCCCTTCTGCAATATCTCTGGGTGAGACTAATCTGGATGCAGGGAGACTTCAAGATTATTTTTTATTATTATTATTTGGGCTTGCAGATAATTATCAGGACTCCATGTGTGTGTGACTGCATGGGTGATCCTAACTGCATCCTATCCCTGGGGAGGGCCACACCAAGTTCCCTAGGATCAAGCAGATACCTTCACTGCTAATCTTCTCAAGGTTTTCCTCAGCTGCTTTTTGTGTTGAATCACTATCAGTACTTCCCTTTTCATACTACTCTAAAAAACTTCTTTTTGTCCATCGGGACCATGATCACTTTTCAGAAGTGAAGGTTTCACATGCTGGGATCCTACATGTGAGTGTCTGGTCTCTGCTGAATGGAGCTGGGCTCATGGAAAAGAGGCAGAGGGCAGCTTGAAGGAAATCTGGAGTTGCTTCTTGGTGACAATGCAGATGTCCATACTGTGACATCCCTCACGGGTGGAAGCCCTTCCCTGATGTTGAAGGAAGGATTTTATGTAGTTGATTCCTTCCTGTTTTCCCTGCTGGCATTCCTTGGTACCACTCCCTTCATCTCCTTTTCTGCTCAGGTTTCACCTCTGCCCTCTCCCTTCACACGTGCCTGTTTGGAAATGCTGGGGTAATCATTTGCTCTCTGTATCGCTCGCTTTCACCTTGGCACTGCATCATTTCTGTCTAGTTCAGGCTCTTGGGTCCCTAAGGAGCCTCCCCTGGGATCCCTGAAGACCTTTTCCTGAGGTTCCCATTGCCTTCCTGGTCACAGATGTTGCCCAGATGAAGGAGAGAGAGAAGCACAGATGAAAAGCTCCCAGAGAGGAAGAGGTGGTGCATCCCACAGCTGGAGAAACAGCAAAAGGCTCATTGGGTTATGCAAGTGCCCCAAATCCTGAATATTTGTTTCTATTTCTGACCCACCCTGCTTTGCCTTTTTCTGTGTGGAGGTCTGGCAGGTCTCTAAAGGCAGTAAATTCCTACAGGCAAGGAAAGCCCTTCGTATCAACCTGTGAAGGATTCCCACGCTAACAGATGTTCGTACACATCCTTGCTGGCAACTGGTGGGAAACACAAGCTGAAAGTGCCCTCTGGATGTGTGGATCCTCAGCACAGTGTGGGCACCACTCTCAGTCCCTCCTGAGCTGGTCCATCCTCAGTAATGAGCCCAGCAAAGAGGGGAAGTATTGAAGCAGCTTGGCCCAGAGGACTGGAAATGCAGCTGCTGCAGCATGAAGCCTCCCTGTGCCGGGGGAGGCTGGGATCCTGCTGCTGAGCTATTTATTTAAGAAAAAAAATATTATCATTTCAGGCGTTGGCAGCATGGAGTGTATCGGCCATTGTATCAAAGATGTGGTTTTAATGCACTTTCCTCCGCTTAAATACTATTTGCCTTCTCCTTCAGGCAATTGAATTTAAGAAAACTCTGGTTGCCCAGATTTTGTTGAACAAATTGGCCCCTCTGCACACAATTCCCAGGAGGAGCCAGCTCTGCAGAAACTCTGGGAGCTGTCACTTCAGTGCATGGCTGGGATGGGCTGAACGGATTACCCAGCTCTGCATCGTCTGCTCTTTTATCTGTCTCAAAGCAATGGGAAGCCAGGAATAACCCCTCCGGGGTTCCTCTGAGCCCGGAGTTTTCTGGAGCCCAGGGTCAGATGACTGTTATTGTAGCTAAAGGTGTTTAACCCCAATTGATTTTGACAAGCCCTATTAGCAGATCCCCCAATTACTTATCAGGTTTTGAGAGGAACGTTTTCGATTTAAGGCTGAATGTTCTAACCCAAGCCCCACTGACAGGATGCAACAGGTACCAAAGCTGCTTCTGTGGGATTTGACGAAAAAATTCCCCATCNATCACCTAGGAAGGAAATCACTGCATTGCTCTAATATTTTAATGAAGTGCTGTGTGGGTCGGATGTAGGTGTTTGTAAGTACTGCTTGTTACCCGTCCTGGGGCAGGGAAATGTGGCAGTTACATGTGCAAATACAGTTCAGCCTGAAAATTGCTTTCGAGCAGCAAAGCAAACAGCCTCTTGGAAGCCCTGCAAGTTTCACGCTTGGTTTTTGCATCTTGGTTGCTTAGGGAGAGGAGTCACTCGCGTGGGGAAAACAAACAGCCGCCATCGCCTGCTTGTCTGGGGGCTTGCGCAGGTTCTACTGGAGCCCAGCGAGTGACTGGAGCCGCTGTGAGACTGTGCTGAGTCCTCTGGGACGTTTTGTAACAAACACCTTGTAAAATGCAAATATTTGAATAGCGACACTCACAAGTAACGTGCCAGGCCCAGAAACAACTGCTCATGTTTTTTTTGCTGGTAGTTTGAAACTTGAAGAAGAACTTAAGGGTTTTCCAGAGACAAAAGCATTGAATACACTGTTTATAGCCAATACGCTCATCCCTCAGTTAGTAGACAGGTTTATGAGCCATTTATTTAAAATAGGAGAGACTCTAGTTAATCAGCAGTCTATTTATTGTGTCTTAATCATTTGAGAGCAATCCATAACCATGTCTTGTTTTCTATTACGGGCACAATTGCATTAAGTGTGCTCTTTCCCCATGTGCTACCTCTGAAATTAATTTTCACTTTGAGAACTGCTCATATTCTTCCAAATAAAGTATCGTATTTAAATGGAAAATATTTCTTTCAGCTAATTGTTTTCAAAAGAGCCAGTTTCTTGCTCTGTTTTGAGTTATTAAAGTGGGTTGTTGATTTTTTTGTTGTTGTTTGTTTAATGGCAGGCATTTTTAGCTCAGTCTCCAGAAAGTCGGGCAACGGAGGAGGCTGCTGTGGTTATTGGAAAGCACTTGGGGATGACTTTGGTGATCAACGTCCCACGTAACCTTGGTCAAGTCATGGAACACCTAACGGTAAGAAGGCTCTTTATGCTGGTTTTTTTGGGGGTTATTGATTATCTGAAAATGTGTTTCTGGTATCTCTGCAGGTCTGTGGGGTGTGAATGAAACCTGAAAGTGATGCATTGCTCCTAGCCCCACCAGCCTGCTCTGTGCTCTGGCGGGCTTCAAGGCAGACAGAAGGGACTGGATGGTTTCACCTCCAACCTGGAGATCACTGACCTCCAGAGGAGATGATCTTATGCCCTGACCTGTTTGGCTTGCATCATGCTTTTCACCCAGAAATCCCAAAGCACTGAGGTGCTTGTACCCTTCTCTGGATGTAGAAGTCACTCCTTCTCCAGGCACTTGGCTGACCTCAGGACTCTTGATTTATAGCTGTGTGAGGAGAATGGGACTTTGTCTACACCCACTGCCAAACAGGCTAGAGCTGGGGCAGCGATGTGGCTGGGGAGCCATTTACGGGGCGCTCAGCAACATGCTATTGATTTCCCAGGGGCCCAGCACCAGCCTGAATCAGGCCATTGGAATGACCTACAAAGCTTTGTCCTAAGTGTTGTCTCTTCTCCCACCGACTACAATATTCAGTGGAATACTGATATCGATGAGAAAACCGTTGGCGATGGCTGGGGCAGAAACAAATCACTTTCCCACTAGGGAAAGGTCATTTGTGAAATTTCACGGATAGTTCCCCTCATTTGCTAAACACCCCCTTTCTCTGGCTTTTTATTTTTCTTTTTTTTTTTCCTTTGGTAATTTTATTATTATTATTTTTTTGTGTGTGCAATTGCGTGTCAGACCAAGTGCACTCAGAATGTGAGCAGGGTCTGATACAAGGAGGGTGAAATGCGATAATCCATGTTTTCATCATCCATAGGCCTCTCTTTTCACGGGCCGTGGGCCGTACTTTATTAGGCTGAGCAGCTCTGGGCCTGCAAGAAAGAGGAGCCCTTTCTCATCCCGATGAGAATAGTGCAGTGAATGGATTCCAAGTGTTTACTCAGCATTTGTCTCGTGGTTTATCAAAGGAATGAGGAGGAGGTGCCGACAGACCTTTTGTCCCGCTGATGTGTTATGACAATGTTCCATGAATATGCAGAATGGCAGAAGGGATTAGAGCCAGTACAATTCCCCTCCGGCGCTTTTTTTTTTT
>WEIS01043350.1:12028-39729 GCA_013389965.1 Todus mexicanus
TTTTTTTTTTTTTTTTTTTTTTTTTGCCTGGGATGTTCAGGGGTTTAAGAGTGACCTGCTCACAGTCAGGGCACTAAACATCAGATTTTCCTGCAGATAGGGGTGTAAAAATCCCACACTTGTCCAAAGCTGTTAGCATCTGACTTGAAGGTTGGGCTGTCTTAGTCACTAGCTGCTCTTTATGAAATTTCAGCTGGCAGGGACTGCCTGGCTGGAAGCTTTGTGTTTTGGGAGACATGGAGATATTGGGGCATAATTAAAACTTGAGTCAATCAGTGACACGTGAAGCCCAGGCCAGTGGTGATATGACCGCTGCTCTCTGGTCTGCCACTGTTGGTGCAGGCTGGCAGAGGTACCTCGCCAGGTTTTTCTGTTGCTTCCCAGAGTCCTGGTCCAGGAGTTTGTGTGTGATTCAGTAAATGGTGCTGACATCAGGCGTGGATGCTCTTCGTGCTCCGTGTGCCATTTTGGATGGACGTGTTAATGAGTTAACCCTTGCAACACACCTCTGAGGCAGGTGATGAGCTCTGTTTTCAACATGGGGAGACTGCAGTAGGAGTGCAGTCTGGTGAGAGTAGGCACATTACCAGAGCACTGGGTGTAAATCCAACCTTTCCTGTTGTGTTTCTGACCCTTCATCTCCAAGTTACTCTGCTAAGCACTGGTCAGCAGTTATCAACCCATTATCAAGGCTGATAATGTGTTTCTTTCATGTAGTTAAGCAAAGATGTTCTACCTGAGAAATTACCCTCCATGTGTTTCCTGCATCCCAAGAAACTTTTCTGTGCTGCTCCTCAAATGATCTGTGGGAGAGGTCCTCAGATACATAAGGGGAATGATAACTTTGTCTTGGTTGGGTTTTACCCTGAGAAGGAGGGTGTTGGACGTGCTCGGCACTGGTCTGATTCTGCTTCCGTCCAAGTTAACAGATCCAAGGACTGCCAAGAGCTGTTAAATCCATCTGAAATCTCCCTCATCCCAACCAGAAAGATGAGACTAGCCTATTCCACCCTTGCTGTCCACGGGTAGACTGTTTGTCTAGGGTCTTTTTACTATGTCCTACCTTTCTGCTTGGGATTTTGGTTGCTCTGTGGAGGATGTTTGATTTAGGTCATATGAGAAGTGAGACATAGTCTGTTGTCATTGAGCTCATGGGAATCACCCTGGTTGTGATGATCACAGCACCTGCTCTGGCGACACCCAGTTGAAGGCAGCTGCAAGAGGAGGGAAATGGCTGCCAACTCCTCCTCTGCAGGGATATTTGTGCAGCAATGCTCTGAAGGTGGCCACGGACACTAGGTTGCAGGGACTGCTCTGCTCTTGCTCCCATGGCATACATAGTGTGCAGGGCTCTGGTGGGCATCCTATGTAGAGCATCCCATGGCAGACTTAGCCTGGAGCCAACATTGCCACTGGTTTCCCCCAGAATAGGTAGGAATGGGGGGAGTTCTTCACAAGCTTCAGCCCGAATGAGGCTTGCAAGCCCCTCTGGGGCATCAGGTCTCTGTTTGTAGAATGAGGCACTTACTGAGCATGGTGTTGCCAAGTTTGTGATTTGAGTGTATGTAAAGGAAATAGTGAAGAGGCAGAACCTCCTTGCAAGTCCTGGCGCTGACCATGCAAAGGTACCACCTGCTATCATGGCATGCTTATTCTGAAGTTCTCTACCCACCTGGGAACACAAGTGATGATTAGGTTAATTAATTTTGATGCAGTTATCCCAAGACCAGCTCTTGGCTGGAGGCTCCATGAGAGCAGTTGGCAATGTCTCCTGCTGACAGAGGGCGCGTGCTGCGATTTGCTCCCTGGGGAGGCTCTCAGTTGGTCTTGGCGTTGGTGAAGCGACTTCCTATTTCCAGAGGCCAAGGACCATTGCCCAGCTGGTGCTGTCATCCCCTCTGTGAGGTTTGCTCAACATTAGGATGTGATCCTGGCAGCTGATGATGGGAAACCCAAAGCAACATTGGCTTGATGCTTAGATCAACCAAGTTACTGAGACTGATTTAAGAAGAAAAAGAGCATCTTTCCCCATCTTCCTGCTTTCACCGTCCTCAGCAACTCTGGATCCTTCTTTGCCTTCTAGGGGTGTGCATGAAGGGTCATGGTTTTCATATTGTCCTTTGCAATTGAGACTCCTCAACTGTGATGTAAGGGGAGAAAACAACAGTTAAATAGGAATAAATCCTTCACACTCTGGTAAATCTGTGATAAAAACACAAATTTGGCAGCCCTGGGAGGAAGGCAAGCCTTGGACCCACAGGACACTTACACCACAGACACCTGACTGTTGAGAAGGCTGCTCATCTTTTATCCTCTGGGGTTTTGTTGACTGTTGGGGGCTGCCTATAGCCCCCTTTTCCTTAGCTGGCAACTAACAAGTGGAAGGAGAAGCCCATGGCAGCTGCCAGCCTCTGAATTTTGTGGCTCTGCAAGGTAAAGCCATTAGGATCTGTTTGTAACCAGCTAATTCTGAGGTGGAAGCTGCTGAACTCTCCAGTGGGTGCTGGCATGCTGCTGGCTGCTCTCTGGGACTCCTCTTAACCCCTTCAGCCCTGTGGTTACATACATATCTCAAATATCTCAGTGTCAATGTACTGTTCATCTGGGACTCGAGACAGTTCTTTTGGCTTCCAGTCTTCCTGAACATGTTTTTGCTTCTTAGAATTGCTTTCGTTGCTGTTGATTTTTTTTGCTTTAAAAAACTACGTCAGGATGCAAGTATCCAGTACTCATTAGTTTGGATGGGATCTGGGTTCCTGAATTGCTCTTACAAATCTCTTCCAGACTCTTATGCCGTAGAAATGGTGACCAGATCATGGCTTTTTTTATTTTCTGACCCATTCTCAGTCTTACTCCAAGTTTCCTGTGTGATTCTCTCTGCCTCCGTTTCCCTCCCTGTTGATGGGGGACAAGCTGCCCAGTTTTAATCTTTGATGTCTTTGAAGAAATGCGATGCCTACTGAGAGACAAAAGGCAGGAAAATTTGTGTAGTTTGTGCACTCCAAGTTTGATGGAAAGAAAATGGATAATATTCAATCATCCGAGCATCTTCTGAAGAAGAGTATGTAGCAAACTGATTGAGAAAGGGGAAGGGAGCAGTTAATGCTCAGTTTTGTTTCCTGACTTCTCCAGGGCCTACAGAAATCTGTATCAGGCCTGCCCCTGTTACCTCCTGGAGGCCTTCGGCTGTTGTATTCTAGTTGAAGATTTCATGCCATTTTGAAGAGATTTTCTTCTCCGGGCACAGAGAGACTCTACCTCCCTTCCTCCCAGCCTGGCTCCCATTGCAAAGCTCTGATGAAGTGTTGAATTCAACATTTCTTCTGCAAGATCAAAGTGTCCTCTTCATCATGGCAGGGATAGAAATCCCTCCCTTCCCCTGGCATCTCAGCATCTCAGTTCTCAGCAGGCCTATCATGATTCACAGCCAGCCTCCTTGCCACTGACCGCTCTCCTCAAGACCATCAGAGGGAGGAAAAGGTGAGATAAATCCTGAAGTTCTGGCTGCACTTTTTTACCTCAGTTTTTTTTCATTTAGCAAAGTCCACCACAGAGTCCATTATTCACCTATTTCTATTCAAAAGCTAAATTATGAAGGTTCAGATGAAACAACCTGTATGGTTAAGCCATTAGCTGCATGCTACATAGTCAAGGTAAAAACGCATTTCATGCAAACAAAAGCTAACCACATGCAATCTATGCAGTGTAGCCCAAACCATGCAGTGTGTGTGGGAAAAGCTTCCAGAGATGCTAATTAGATGCCTCTGCAAAGTCAACATGAATAAGATTCATGGTTTCATCAGAGAGTATTTGGACTGTGGTCCTGATTATGCCATCGGCTTGCTGCTTTACTCCAGATGAGTCAGTCCTTTATGCTCTACTTGCTATGCCCATTTAGAAATGGGCAAAATATTTCCTGACCTTTCCTCAGAACCATACTGTATTTCATGTTTTTAAGGGGTGTTTTAAGGTTGACATCATATATTCTCTGATCCATGGGCCCTCCTTGAGACGTAGTGCAGGCTGAGCTCTCTTCCCTGCTCAGCTGATAATGGAGGTCAATGTCTTGTTTGCGTAATCAGGATCCAAGCCAGGCTTCAAGTCCAAATCCATCTTCTAGACGAAGCCTGAGACCTCCTTCAGCCTGTTATCAAAAGCTGCAGTTCCTCTCAAGCATCATATTGACCTTTCTGCTCCAAGTTACAATGTGGCTCAGAGGTAGCAGAAGGATCAGAAGGGACAGGACCAGCAGTGGGGGATGCTTTGGACCTCTTTCAAGTCCAATCCTGTATGGACCAGTGGTCTTTCCTGCCACAAGACGGGCAAACCGATGACCTGTGTCATAGTGCCTGGGGTGAGGACTGTGAGCAGGGAAAGTGAGTTGCGCAGAACGGTCCTTGGAGCTGCAGGCACAAAGACAAAATGCCAACAGAAAGAAGTATGACAGGGTCTTGGAGGCCGAGCAGAGAGGCCAAGGTTGCTATAGTTCACAGTGCTGGAATGGCTGGGGAGGTATGAGTGCTGATTTTGGGCAAACCAGTTTCCTTAGGCCATAGAGCTGGCACAAATACGCTGCTGTCTGGCATCTACTCTTTCTCATCCGAAGAGAAACAGTTCACCAAACCCCACACCTTGACTAGCCAGGATGTAGATGGTATATCACTGCAAAACCAGAAGTGATGTGGTGTGGTCCTGCAGAACAACTACTCCGTAGCAAGTGATGATGGATGAACCACAAACATTCTTCCCAGGCACTCAGCTCTGACAGAAACTACCCAGGACCTGGAAGCTGATGCCAGCTGCCTGCCTGTGTGAAACACTGCTGTGATATGGTCATTCTCATTGCAGATGGGGGACCCTGGTGTCCACAGCACTTCAAGAAGTGGCAGATGGAAACTGGATCTCTGTGGACTCCCAAAGTAAAGAAATGTCTGTTCTCCCAGCCCCAAGTAGCACCAGGCAGGGATGATTAAGAGGAATGTGAGACAAACTGTGATTCATACTTGTCCAGTCTGATTTGAGTCTGAATCATCTCTCTCGCCTTCTCATGAGGAAATGATCTGATGAACAGTGGCCTGTCATGGCCGGAGACAATCTTCCTGCACCACATTCACTTTGAAGTCATAGCACAAAATTTTAGTTATTGGTCATTTGTGGAGTGGTCTCAAAAACAGACAAGGTCTTTACAACGCTGTCCAAGTTGTCTCCCCTCCAGCCAGCCAGCTTCTCCACCAACACAGATATGTGATGAGATGTCCCCATTTGTGGCAGAAGGGCTGGGCAGTGGCCAGGCCACCCACTCTATGCCTGGGGAATATGAAGGTAGACATCTTGCTCCTGGGCTTGCATCTTTTCTTGCCAGGCTTTAGGATGCTCAGCAGAGGCATTGTGCTTGGCTGCCAGCCCCTGGCTTCCCATCATCTCTGTGGACCTTGGAGACCCCTCTCCAGGCTAGTAAGCAAGTTTTTAGTCTGGGTGGGAGGGTCTCTGCTCTTCTTCCCCCCACATCACTATCTTATGACTTCACAGAATCACAGAATTAACAAGGTTGGTGTGTCTGGGCTAGGATGCTCTCCCTGCTCCCAGCCCTGCTCTATCTCCACCATCTCAGGACACCTTATGACCTACCCAGCCTTCACTTACCTGGTCCCACCATCTTAAGGGGTGCCCCATATCTCCTACTGAGGTTTGTGTTCCCCCTGTGCTACCAGGAGGGAATCGCCAGAGGTGCCTGGCTAGGCTGGTGGGATTAAAGAGACTGTTTCAAAAGCATTTTAAGCAGTGAATAAAAAACAACCTGACAGCTGAGCTGCAGGCAGATTGGGCTGAAGGTACGAGACAGGGAAATTTTCCATGACAGAGGTGTGCTCCTGGCCTAGGGGGAGGGAAAAGGCTATTATGGTTGGAGTGAATGAAATCACTGCTGGCAGGAGCATTTAGCAGAGAAAAAAGAGATTGAGTAGTGAGCTAGTAAGGTGGGGTTTTAACCATCTGCCTGGACTTGCAGCTAGTTGGTCTGGTAGTTGTAAGAGAATAGCATATGGACAAGGGAAAAGGAAAATTTTGCAGTGAAGTCCGTGCCTGGGAGCCCTGGTGTGCAACCAAATGTAGCCAGCGTGCATCAGCATTTTGTTGGGAAGGGACAATTTTTAAAGGAGAATTGGAAGTAGCTGGAAAGCAGGAGACAAAGGTTTCTTGTGAAGATCTACTCTTGCATGGGTTGTCCTCAATGATTTTGTGTGATGGTTTCTCCCACTGCCTCTGAGTGCTGTGTAGCCTGACTCCTTCGAGGCTAGAGGATGGTCAGAGGACAGCCAAGGCTGTGCCCTGCTTGAAGCAGCTTGTTGGTAGAGCAAGTGCGCCGAGAATGTTTTTTTGGACCTGTGCTGTGGTTTTATTACAATGATTGTAACAGCCCCTTTGGGGTTTCCTGAGTATTTATTATTGCTTTATAAAAACAAATAGTTTAATGTTCCGTACTAACCCTATGCATGACCCGTGCTTTGCTCTTCTCAGAGTGTTGAAGCCACCAGGCAGGACAGCTGAGCCACCAGCCCTGGCTCAGCCTGGCCCTTCTGCTTGGCCTTTTCTTAGGTTTGGGTTTTGGCCATGAGGTATGGACCTTGGGCAGGAATTGTTTTGTGTTTATTTAGTTTTCCCTTTTCCTGGGGAAAAAAAAAAAACCCAACAAACAAATATTGAGGTTTGTATTGAACATAAAAAGCACCTAAGTTTATAGAAGCCAAGTTTCTAAAACTCCAAAACAAATTTTGCTCCTGAATCATTGCTTTTGATACCTCGAGTCCCTTAGAATCTTTTTGTTTTCTTTCAAGTTTAAACAAATAGATGTTTCTGTAGAGAATATTATTTTTGGTGACAACAAAAAAAAGACAATAAAAAGAATTATTTCCTTTTTTCTCTCCTATCCCCTTTATTTCTGTCGGAATAAAACTTCACAATTTATATCAAATTTAACTTGGGAGAGAGAATCTGGACTGTTTGTAGTGCGGGAAAAAAACCAACACACCATCACAAAACCAAAACAACTTCCCTACAAAGGCGAAGAATAGTTTGCAAGTTTCTGTCTTTAGGAATTGTTTCCTGATGTTCCCCACTTTGGTAAATGCTTTACCTCTAATTTTTGTGAAGAACAGAGTTTGCCTGGACCTTTGCTACACAATGACCTACTAATACATCAATGACTCAGAGTTAGTTCTCAGGAAGAAGAGGTAGTCACCTCATCCTGACGTACTGACCTCCTATGTGAACAACATGATTCACCTTCTGGTGGCAAAAGCTTTTCCATCACACAGAGTAGCTGTGGTGCAAGAGTGTCTCAAGCGTCTTCTGAGGGTCTCCACCTGGGAGTTTGGAGCATGGATGGATTCAGGCAGGCATGTACCGTGCGTCGTACTCACCCAGCTTTCAGCCAAGGAAGTTGCTGAATGTTTGGTTGTTAGCAAGTGATGGGGTATTTCAGGGCCATGCTAAGAGCACCATCAGCAGGTCATGTATCGTTGAAGCATCCTCCAGAGGCCACTGCTGCCTCTGAGGCTGGAGGAGGCTTTGAACTTCTCACTGTAGCAGTCCTTGGGAGAGGAACCAGAGAGGTCCTTGTTCCCAGGGCTCCCACTCTCTCTTCTCCTTTGCGCGTCCCAGTGGTGGCTGAGATATGGATGAACCTGCTTCCTGACTAAGGGGAGGGCTCTGCAAACAGGGATGTTCCAAACGTAGCTCTACCCAGTGTGGATATCTAGGCTACTGTTTCACCCAAGATAGGGCAAAACCACTGGCATGGCCACATTAGAGAATGTGAATGTCCCACCCAATTACCCCTACACTGTGTATGGTTTAGCAGAAGATTGCTCCTTTTGGGACAAGCAAATGCATGTTTTTCTAATCTACGTGGCTGCAAAAAGCAGCTTGAAAATGTGTCCTGGATACCAGAGATGTAACACCTGCCTGGGCACAAGGGGTGCTTGTGGCAGCAGGTCTTTGAGGGGGCATAGTCCTGCTCCTCTGCACTGAAGCAAGTTCTCCCATGCTGTAAAGTGATTGTGTGTGTGACATTTCTAAAGGAGGCTGCAGCTTTAGTGCAAAATGTTTTGGTGGGTGGAGGTAAAAGAGCGGTTGAAATTGCTCCGCATACTCAGGATAAACTGATGCAGAAAGGAGCAGATGTTGGCAAAATGTACATATACTTAGTAAGTGTGATTTATTCCCTCCTCATCACCTCATTTTAAAGGAGATCCAGCTCGTATTTGTTTGGTAGCCATCTTTATTACCGTCTTCCACCTATTTATAAAACATCAGGGCCGGGAAGAGCACCCTGAGTGACAAAGCATATGTGAGAATTGGAGTCTGTCTGGTTTGACTTTCCTTATTTGATGGTAAAACACAGTTTGTTTCCTGCCTGTGTGCTCCTGCCTGCCTGTGACCCACTATTTTATCCATCTCTCAGAACTAGTTTGACATCTGGGTCCTAACCCAGTGAAGTTTAGAGCAGTTTGAATGGCCCCTTCAGTTTTAAACTAACTACTTACCAGCTGGAGTCTCAGCCAGCCTGCAACCTGAGGCAGGGCCAGGGCTTTTCTCACTACATGTAAAAAGACGTGGGATCAGGGCCTTGGACTATAAACACTTCAGGCCATTGGGTCTTCGTACCCCGTTATCTAGATGATGTCTCTTCCTTTGTTACATGTGATCTCAGGTGCAGGCAGCTTCAGACCCAGCCATACTGTTGGGTTTTCATTTCCAACTCCTTTTCTGATGTTTAGACCAATAAAAAAAGAAAAAGAAAAAAAAAAAGGAGAAAGTGAGTGATAAACAAAGGCTGCTTGATATGATCAAATGAGAAAAACTGTTTCACCTTCGCACCCCGTAAGACTTTTCACTCCCAAACCCATTCTTGCCAGATGAGAATACATTAAAATTCTTGCTTCAACATGAAAACCTCACCAGCTACTGTCTGCAGAACTGAAGGGTTCCATCTCCCCTAGGGAGCTAATTTTTTGTGTGCGTCCTGCAGTGATTTTCAGTGATTCCCTTCTTTGGTGACAACCCTCTCTAGTGACTGGAAAAAGTCAGATCCTCTGACGGAAATCAACTGGCTACATTCAGATACTCACTCAATTTAAACGCACACTTTGGAAGGAATACGGATTTTCCATCCCTTTTCCCTCACCTGTCCCAAGGTGAATGAATGGGCCCTGCTGTGCCCTTGGTTTGCTTTTCTCCCTGAAGATCTGTGTCTTTTGTGGATGAAGACACTTTTCTCTAAGGCTGCATTTCACCCTTTCTCACCTGCTCTCTTCAGGTAGCACCTACCCTTGTGTTGTTATCCTCATTTGGTAGAAGGGAAACTAAGGGAGTTTACTCCAACAGCAGCTGGTCTGTGGCAGACCAGGAGTAGACCCCACGAGATTCTCTTAGACTCACGATTCCCTGCCTGAGCATTGAAGAGTGAAAAAGAGCCACAAATATCTGCAGGAAAAATAACGCAAGAACAAAATCACATGGAGACACAATCAAGGGAATGAGCAATGATAGGAAATAACCTGGTCTGTGAATTTAAAACCACTAGGAAATGCTTAAAGGAAAGGACTGGAGGATCTTTCCCAAAAGGCTGAGTGACATTTTAGTCTAAAAAGGGACGAAGATGATATGACCTGGTTGAAATCATCTGCTTGCCTTCATGGAAAAAGTCTTTCATTCTACTCTGTTACTGGAAATACTTTCAACAGTTACAAAGTTAAAGGCTGTGATTTTTACCCCATGTGGGACTTATGGAGGGATCTGCCACTACATTAATGGTGCAGACATTTCCACCTATCTTCTCAGAACACAGACATGTAGCTACACGTAAAGCTGTGATCTGGCTAAAACTGCTCCCGGCTTGTCCAGCCCGCCCTTATGCACATGCTCCCTTGCCTGCTCCGGGCTGAGCTTTCCCTGGGCAGGCATCTTGGTTAAAGGTAATGCTCAGCAGCAATGGGTGAGGATGGTGTGAGAACCCACGGCTTTTTTGGTGCCGATAAAGCAGCCCCCCAGCTCCGGTATGCCCTGGATGGTGGACCTTGGTTCTGCTCAGCAAACTCCAGAGCGCAGAGATCTGAAGAAGTTTTCCCTGAAACCCAGCAGAGCTTTTTGAGTCCAATGTCTTCCTTCAGCTTCAGCCGTGCTAGAGAAGTGATAGAAAGACCTGCAATGATAGAAAGACCCCGTTTCTCTCGACCTCCCTCAAAACACCATCCCTGTCCGGCGCATCCCTTGCCCACCCTCGCAGGAGGTACCTGCGGGCAGCCCCGAGCTCTTCGGACCATTTTCCCTGATCCCAGGGGAAAAGAAAAGAAGCTTTTCCCAGGATTTCCTTACTCAGGAGGTCTCACCAGGCTGCAAAGTAACTAAACCCAGGGACTCGGTTTCGGGGAGAAAGCCCCGGCTGCTGCCGCCTTTGAGCTCTTATCCCAGGGAAGGAAAAAAAAGAAGACAACGAAATGCAAGAGGTGGAGGGGGCCCGGCGGGAGGTTACCTGCTCTGCTGCTGCGGGCTGGCTGTGGAACCAAACTCGTCCTGGTCTGGCTATCGGGAATCTTTTCGTTTAGTTTTTCTTCTGGGAGGAAACATGAGTTAAAGAGCAAGAGAAGCGGCCGGGAGAGAGGAGCCACCCGGCGCGCTGCCACCCGGGACCCCCGGAGGAGGGACCGCTGCGGGGCAAGGCTGAGAATCAAACCCTGGGCAGAGCTGGGGGGGATTTAGCTGCGGGAGTCGGGACCCCTCCCCAGGGGCCTCCTCCTCCTCCTCCCGTCTGGGCAGAGGGGCCGGGGCGGGCCGGGCACCTCACGCCCCTCCGGGGGGGGGGCGGCCGCCCTATATATATTGCAAAGCGCCAGGGAACCGACCTCCCCATCGCCGGGAGCTGCCGCGGAGCCTGCTCCCCCCCTTCCCTNGGCTCCCCCGGGCCGCCCCGGGGGTCTCCTCCCGCCGGCCAAGCGCCGCCGGTGAAGCCGGAGCCGCGGGGCGGTGGGGGCAGCTCTTCTCCTCCTCCTCCGCCTCCTCCTCCTCCTCCCGCGCCGCTGCCCGAGGAGCCGCCGCCCCCCGCCGGGGGCCGCCGGAGGAAGCGGCCGGTGCAGCGGGGCAAACCCCCCTACTCCTACATCGCCCTCATCGCCATGGCCATCGCCAACGCCGCCGAGAGGAAGCTCACCTTGGGGGGCATCTACAAGTTCATCACCGAGCGCTTCCCCTTCTACCGGGAGAACCCCAAGAAGTGGCAGAACAGCATCCGCCACAACCTCACCCTCAACGACTGCTTCGTCAAGATCCCCCGGGAGCCCGGGCATCCCGGCAAGGGCAACTACTGGACGCTGGACCCAGCTGCAGAGGACATGTTCGACAACGGCAGCTTCCTACGCCGGAGGAAGCGCTTCAAGCGCACCGACATCACCACCTACCCCGGCTACATGCAAAACTCGAGCGCCTTCACACCCCCGCCCGCCGGGCGCCCCACAGCACCCGCAGCACCCTACCCCAACACCCTCTGCCCTCCTGGCTACGGTCCCCAGCTCTCCAGCACCGTCTTCCACCCCTACGCAGCCGGGGCAGCTCCACCAGCGCAGCATCCCAGGATGTTCAGCATCGACAGCCTCATCAGCGGGCAGCAGGCCCTGCAGCCCTCGCCGCCCGCAGACCTGGGCCACCCATCGCTGGGCTTACCTGGGGCCGAGCTGGCTCCCACCTGCTCCGCCGGCAGCTCCGAGCCTTCCTGCTTCCAGGCACAGCCCGTCAGCCCTGGCCTGTTGGGCCGAGCTGGCCCCAACACCCTGGCGTACCCCTACGCCGCCTCGCCCCCTCACCTGCCCGTGGCACAGGGCAGCTACTCGCCCAGCAGCCAGCAGCTCTACGGGGCTCCCAACAGACTGGCCCTGCCGGCCATGCGGCCTCCCGCCTGCGCCGAGCACGGCGAGCAGCTCCTGGGCCTCTCTGCGTCACCCCTTGGCCAGTTTGGTTCCAGCAATGCCTACATCAGGCAGCCCAATTTCCCTGCCGGCCTGGAGCGGTACATGTGATGGGTTTGGGGGGTTCAGCTGGACATCCCTGGGCTCTCACGAGCATCTCTGGACACTCAGACTTCTCCTCGCTGGGCGGATCGGCTGGGGTGGGATCGAGGGGTGCTGGCTTCTGGCCGTGTGCGGACACACCTGCGGAGAGACCTAGCTCCTCTCTTTCTCAGCTTATTTTTGACAGGAGGCAAGGTGATCTATTTTTTTTTCTGGCCCATTCCCTCCTGGAAAAGGTGCTCTCTGGCTGCATCTGCCAGGCAGGGCTCCCCACGCCCAAGGGGTGTCCCTTCTGCACAGCCTGACCCTGGGGCACCCCAGGGCACCCACAGAGAAAGGTGAAGCACAGCCAGGAGGTGGGTGCGTGGTGTAACCTGCAGAAACTCTCACAAATGGGCTTTCTTCTCTCTTCCCTGGGTGCCTCCTCTGTAGCTGGAACGAAAGTTTTCAAAAAAGAAAAAAACAACCACTAAAGCAATTCACTGGATTTTAAATGAGTATTTAAGATGTTTATCATTTCCTTCCCCTGTAGGAAAACAACCTAAACACTTTGGCTACTTCTTTTTACTATTTTTCAAAATAACTTTTATTGTTAGAAAGGGCTTTTTTAAAATAAAGCTTTTCCTTCCAACAAGTCCAGTGCTGCTGTTCCTCTGGCTCTGGCCGGACCTCGGCGAGAGGAAATTCTCAGTCTCGTAACCGGTGGGAGACGGACTCGTGCTGCTGTTGCAATGCTACCACGTCTTACATTTTTTAGTGACAATTTCTAAAGCTGTCTATTTTCCTGTGATTTTTTTTATAAAGCGGATGGTAACTAGCCACTGCTGAGCCACGTGAAAGCTGCAATAAGCTCTCCACCACCTGCAAGGTTTGTCCACGCAGCTCTTACTGGACTCGATGGTTTTCATTTGCATAGCGGGGAATGCGTCTTGCCTCCGAGGAATTCCTTACAGGTGAAAATCTGATTTAGCACATCAAATTAGGAGATCATAGCTTTCCTTCCTAGCAACAAAACCGATTAAAATCCCATCCTGTTCACTGGCTGGGCTGCTGCTCTTTATTTACAGAACTTCCAGGTAGACCATCTCAGCAGGTTTGAAGGCAGAATTCCCCATTCCCGAATTTAGCCTTTTTTATGTGAGCATCCTCTGGGTAAAAGTGAGAAGCTAGGATTTCTCTCTTGTTTTTCAAGGATGTCCTCTGAAGCAGAACGATTTCTCGTAGTCTCTATTGCACCTTCCTCCCGCTTAAGGAGGAGTTGGATGTCAGCTGAGCTTTGGTGCAAAACTGAGTGTTTGGCTGCTGGTCATGACCGAAAGCTGCGTGTACAGGTGGATACTGAAGGAGTTGGCTTTTGCCCACAGTTTGGGAGTTTGTGGCTTTTCATTCTTTTATGCCATGTGCTTCGTAGATATTGAAAGTGGCGTTATTATGAAAGGGGAGGGAAGAAAATGCTTTAGTCCTCTTGGCCTCCTTAAAATCACAGCTTCACCTGTCTCTAAAAACTGGCCCAGCTCTGGTCTGATGCCTTCTGCTGAGCTGCTGGGCTCTGGTTCTCCTCTCTGGTCTCTCCAGCTTCACCTTTTTAGCTTTCACACTGGGACAGCTTCTGTGCTTTTCCCTTAGTGATAGCCCTACTCAGAAAGGACATTGAGAAAAAACGTATCCCTTAAAATACTTTGGCTCTCTGCAGAAGCTATCTATAGACAAGAGATCTTCTATCTAACTCAAGTTTGCAAAGTGCCGATCCTGTCCATACCACTGTCTGTATAGAGGAACCAGGGGGATGTCAAAATAGTTGCTTGCAAGGACAGTCAGTAGAAAGAACAATTGCCATAGCTCACGTTTGTTCCCAGGGCCCAATCCTGCAATGTTTTGCAAACAAAAATGCTTTTGAAGTTCTGCCTAAGTATCCAGGGGGGCAGAGCCAAACAGGAGCCCAAAGTGCTGGGTCTGCTGGCTTCCTTCCAGCATCACCAGGCACTGGATTGGGACTCTGCTGGGTTTGCACTGCAAGGGTTGCAGAAATAGGGGAGAACCAAGTACTGGCATGAAAGGAAAAGAATGCTGGGTGGGCAGGGGATGCTGTGGCTCTGCCTGGGTGAGATACACCCAGAAGAGATGGCCAAGCCAAGATGTCTCAGCCCAGGGCGAGCATGCTCCTCCTCAGTGATCTTGGAGCCCTGCAGGAGTGGGTGTCAGGAAGGGCTTTCCAAATTCCTGGCACCGCTGGGTGTTAAGCGATGGTGGAATCAGGGGGGCTCAGGGTGCATGAAGGGCTGGGCTGTAGCTTCTGCCTGTCCCCCAGCTGCCGGCACCCTCCTACCACAGGTCTCTCTGGAGAGCATCACCCAGCTCTGGAACTGAGGGGGTCTGCAGGAGATCCATCCCACTCCTGTACCTGTACAAGAGAGACGTCTTCAGCCAAGGGGCCTCTGGCATGAAGCAAGAGTCATTGCAGTAGATTGGATCCCTGAAAACCCAGCTTGGAGCAAGTGAATGACCCTATCCTTGGTGTGTCAGGACAAACCCAGGTTGCAGCGTTGGGTTGCAAGTCTTCCCAGGGCCCCGTACCACCCTATCTGCCAAAGAGTGCAAGCCCAGAGCCCCCTGCAAGTGGCAATAAACCCTCACCAATGCCTTACACTGCCAAACAAGCTGGAAAGCACAGGGAACAGACCCCTTTTCTTCTTTTCCCTGTAAATATTAATCCTCATGCGCACAAACCGCTGGCAAATTGTATTGTTGATTGTGATTAAACTAATGCCTTAAGAGTGTCTTCTTGGTTAACTTAATGTATCCCGGCCAGGCTTTTAAGCTTTCATTTCAAAGCTTTGTTTACGGTTAGGGTGAATCTAGCAAATGAGTAGGATTAAAGTGCCATGTAAAGCATGAGCCTTGCTGCGACAGAGTAGTTTTAAGCTTTGTAAAGTTTATACCTGAGCCCTTCACGTGTTTTAGCATCTTTTCAATGTCCCTGTTTAGTGAATAAGAGGGATTTGAATGAAACAGGAGTAATTATCACCCAGATTTCAGCTCCGAAACCAAGTCTCTTTTGAAATCCTCCTCTCATTATTTAGGGAGTTTAGGGAATATCAAGTATTGACAGGCATAACTAACAAGGTAAAACGTTCTTTGCTCACTGAGATCGTGGAACAAATGCCGTCCTTCAGGATGATGGCAAGAGGTTATCTGGACGTGCTGCAGTGGGGAGAGTCCCATCTCAAGCCTGAAAAATGCAGAGGGGCGTTGGAGTTGATCCCAAGCACCAAAGAGATTTGCGTGGTGATCTGGGCTATGACCAGTCTGACTTCTCAGGCAACGACCCTTTGCAAGTCAGGCTGAATTCAGATCTCTGATGTTACACGTTCAGAAACAAATAATCAAAACGAGCTGCAATGTTGAAAATCCAGCTTGTTTTCCTCAGAGAAATACTGGCTGCCCAGGAAGAACCAACCGAGCTGCCACATCTGTCTGCGTACAGCAACGTTCTGCGTATTTCATGCTTGTACCACCTTCCTACAGCTTCCCCACAGGTTAAAACAAGCAACAAGTAATACTCTTTCCAGCTGATATTCCCAAGCTACAAATAGCTTTTTCCATCCTGTTGCAAACAAACACAGCATTAGCTGAAATTTTAGTCAAAGAACATTTCCTGAAGAACTTGTCGGTCCCTCTGGTAGTGTTAAGTTTTGTCTAGATGCTGCCAGCTGTCCACTGACACTCACCGTGTTAGGAACATTATACCATAACTAGCTTTTATTCTATTCTATTTGCCCTTTGCTAATACATAACTTGAAGTCAGTGGTGTCTCTGAGGTCAAGATTGAGTCGGTACAGTTAGCTGTTGATAGGGAGATGTTCCGTGGCTACAATGGGACCAGCTTAGCTGGGCTTTGCCAGCTGATAATGAGTTTTTAACAAATTAGTAGCTGGGAGCCAGTAGCGCCCAAGCTCTGAGCTACGTCTTGGGGTATTGGGGCTCTATCACTGCCTCTGCTGTGTTATATTCGAGTCGTTTATATTTGGGTCCTTCTCCTTCGGGCAGGAGCGGGTGGTGCAGCCGCTGTGTTCGAACAGGGCCAGAGCATCAGTGCCCTACCCTCCGCCGCTTCACCCCACGGCTGGAAAGCCCCGACGGGGTGAGGGGCGCTGATGGTGGGGGGAGGAGGGGAGCAGAGGAGAGGTGGCCCAGGGTGCCAACAGCCGTGCTCAAGCCAACACTGACCTCCAGTGGAAAGCCCTGGGAAGCCGCTTCTGGCCCCTGGGACCCCGGGATGGGACTCGGCGTGTACGGGCAGCATCCTGGCGATTGGGGGCTGTGCTGATCACGGCTGCGTGAGGAAGGAAGGGCAGGAGGATATCGTGGAGTTTTGGGGTATGGTCGGGATGAGAACGGAGTGAGGCTGGTTCAGGGAGGGTTGTTACTAAAGGCAGTGGGTTGGATGCAACCTCCAGGCTAGGAAATCCCTAAAACATCAATTACTGATGTTGGAAAGATTTCAGAGAGGAAGGATTTCTCTGGCTATACCCTCTTACACTCTTTTTCTAAGCATTCTTGTCTATACTCTCCTTAGCCCTTTTCCTAAGCACTTGCTTCAGGCCATAGCTGAGGACAGGGTGCAAGGCTGGCTAGTGTTGACTGTCTTCCTTGCAGCTCTCCTCCCTCAAGAGAAAATAGGGAAACAAGTGGAAGCACAGCAAGAACCTGGGCCCTTGATTGAAGGGGAGGGAGCAGTGATGAAGGAGCACTTGTCTGCAGCAGCCGGGCTCTCTGGCAGCCTGACGGTGTTTGAAATGTGCTACACGGTGCATGTGAGTGGCAGAGCTGGGGCTGGCCTGACTCTTTAAGCATCCAGGAAGCAAGGCTGGGGTTAGGCAGCAAAGCGGCAGAGCCCAGGCACTGGCAGTGTAACACCTACAAGCTCTTGGGAGAGCATCCAAGGTCCATTCATTTCACAGTCTTTGTACTGGGATTGCGGAAGTGGTTACACTGCAACAGCTGGTTTTCTGCATGTGTTGAATTAACTCTGCCATCCCAATGTCAGCAAGCAGCCCTGGCTCGTGGCACCCTGAGATGCTGCATATAGAGGAAGGGTGCAACTGAGCTAATTACACATGCACCTGGAATATCTTCACTATCAATTTGGCAGCTCTGCTGAGTTGAAGGAAGCACTGTACAACATCTGCAGAGAACAGACCAAATTGTCTGAGATATTCTGAGACCTTTCCATCTGCGCCACAGACAGCTCTACTTGGTTTTAAAACTCCTTCAGCTAACCGGGTGTTGGAAATCAAGCCCAGACAGCCTGTAGATTCATTTTCAGGAGACTTCAAGCAGCTCAATCTGGCTAGAGAAAATTATTCTTAAAAAGCACAAAATTGTCCAAGCACGCTGTCACTGGCCATCCTGGCTCTTTACTCAGACCAGGAATAAATTCACCAGTGCAGGTCGGCCAACCCGGGTCCTTGGTTATATCTTTTCAGATGTTCCCTGCTTGAAAGTCAAGAGGCTGAGCAATACTAAGGAGACTTTGCTGTGCCACGTTATTTTTGTTTTCAAAAAGATGCTTCACATGGAGCTGTAGCTCCTCTGAGCATCCTTTTTGGCGGTCATCCACAGCAGAGATGCATTTGCTGGTGGGAAAACAGGAGTCTGCTGACCCAATCCCATCCTCTGGAGCCCACCCTCAGGAAATCACAAGTTTCGCCATCCCAAAGACACAATTAGGGAACATTTTGCTGCCAGACCTCAAACACAACTCAGCACAGCTATGTGCTCCCTACATTGTACAGAGATGGCAAGACCAGCGGCTTGGCCAAGGTGCTTCCTTCAAGTCACCATGGAAGTGATGGAATTGGAGGATGGTCTTCCATCCTGCACCGTAGCCAGCACCCACGAGGTGGCAGCCAGGTGACACCCTGGCCAAGACCCTGCAGCCCACCCTCATCTCTCCTGCTCAGACCCCACCAACCGCCAGCTCTCTCGAAGCAACATTTACTCCTCACTGGTTACTTATTGTTAGTTATTCCACAGCGTCGGTTTAAGTGTGTATCCATCTTCTGCCAGCTTGAAGCCCTTTCTTTCCAGGCTGTCTGCTGCTTGGATTCTCCCTGAGCTGATGCTCACCCTCTAAGTATAATTGCAATACAAAGTAGTTTCAGAATAGTGTGCAATAGTGGCTAATTATTTGGAACAATTATACATAACAAAGACAGAGCCAAGCAGCAAGAGGGCTTAATTGTCTGGCCAAGCATGAAATAGCACAGGATTATCGCTAACAGGGGGAGGGGAGGCAATGGAGGAGAATTGCCCCATAGAATAGGCAAGAATCCAGGCTGCTCGGGAAGGCAAAGTTTATTGAAGAACTTGAAAATTCCCCTTTGAAGCATCTTCTGAGATGCCAGAGAAGACATGAAAAGGATAATGACCCAGAATATGGGCTTAAGGAACAAATCCCCGCGCTGACAGACTCCAGGCCTACAGACGCTTAAGCACATGGTTAAATTTTAAGCACATGAATAGTCCCCTTTGACGGCTCACGTGCTTAGAGTTAAGCTCAGGCAGAAGTGTTTGTAGGATTGGAGCCCAGATTTTTATTACAACTGGGCTCTTCTTGGTAATGACAGGAAATAAGAGACCTATAAAGTGCACAAGCTCCTAAGGCGATGCTGCGAAGCCCTTTACTCCACGTGAGTGGCAAGCGCCTGCAATGAGCAATGGGGTCATCCATGTCTTCCCTCCCTGCCATGGAGCAGGAGAAACAGCAACTGTGCAAGTGGTGAGGGCACCGTGGGTGATGTCCTAGTGTGATCTCCAAGACATAGGTTAGGAGTTGGGCCTGATACGCTGCAGGTGTGAGGGAGAAGAAGGTGAGGAAAGTGCTGTCAAAAGCAAAAAGGTGCTGTGGATATTGCTGGGGTTCAGCCTGGCTTGGGAGCGCTGGACAGCAGTGTCTTGGTGAGCTTCTGAGATGGTGGGAGAAGCAGGGGTTATCTTTTTCCTTTTTTTTCCTAAGTGAAGAAAATACAGAAAGGATCCTGCAAAATATGAGCAAATCAATGCAACAGCAGCTCCTCTCCAAATATTCTTTGCTTAAGCACACACCTGCTTGTTCTGCAGAATAACGTTTCTGTCTTATGAGATCTTCCTTGCTCTTTCTCAGTCTCTGAAGGATTTTTGTTTGCAAGGCTTCCCATTTTTTGCAAGACAGCTACCTACCGGGCAGTAACACTTGTCCGCCTGCTTGGACCTAGATCACTGGTTTTCAATTATCTCTAGCGCTGGAAGGATTTGGTTTTATTAGTGGGACAATAGCCCTGTGCTAGCGACTGCAGATGTGCTATTTACTGGTAGTGGGAGAAGAAGTGAAAGTTTGGGATATGGATGTTGGGGGCTTTGATGGGCTCACTCTGACCATTGGAGGGTATGAGATCTGTGGTACCTGATGTCCCACATGTCCCACATCACGTGTTCCAAACCTACAACCATGCCTGGAAGTTTGGATGAGGGTGCCCATGACAGCAGCAGTGTTTCAGGGCTGTCCAGCCTGGGAAGTTAGCCAGGAAGGAGATTTTTCCTTAGGAAAAATGAGTGGGCTTACAGCTCTGCCCTATGGGAGACCAGAGCCCCATCCCCACCACTGGGCTGTACCCCACACACCCGTATCACCCCCACAAGGGCTCTGCGGGGCTGTGCTCCACAGGGTGGGAGCTGCTAGTTGAGAAGGTGACCCGGTCACCGCTTTCATTAATGCACCTGGTCCCTCACCTATAGCTCAGGCATTGGCACCTACAGGTCCAGTGGCTGTTAGCAGCCACTGGAGGGCATTAGATGACATACAGCCTAGTTACCCTGCCGTGTATGCAGCCTCCTTACCTTTCTCAGGGGCAGGCATGGCAGAGAGCATGTGCTGTGGAAAGATCCGCATTGCCTTCTCCTTCTTTTTACATCCAAACGCCCATACCAGGGGATCTGGGCAGCTGACATCACCTATGGGGAAGGGACAGGCCAGTGTGTGCCAGCATGGGAAGGGATGTCCCTCAAGCACTTGGGACCACCCCGAGCCGCCCCGATGCCTCGGCACACAGCCAGCTCTCGGCAACATGCCTGTGCAGCAGCCCAGAGCAGCAGGGCACGGATAGAGGATTTTCTCTGAAGCCAGAGGTTAATTATGCTTTATTGGATAATTTTCAGCTGCCAGTTTTGGCAGTGAAGGAGATTTCCTCTAGATGGCACGCTTATCTCTGCACTGGGAGGGAAGCTCCACCAGCCTGCTTCCCTTGCAGGACCCCAAAGATGTATTTTCAGGGAGCAGATATCTTAATGTTTTAACAATGCCTCATGTCCTCTTATAACACAATTTCAACACTCCAGACTACACAAAAGCCTGGAAAATGGTAATAAGGAAACAACAATGTAATGAGTGTTGGTGGGATCCAGTTAGCTGGGAGATGCTGGGTATCCACCCTGCAGAAATAACGTCTTTTCAAGTAATGTAAAACCACGTGAAACATCAGCCTTTCCTTCAGCTGCCATCAGGGTCATTTCTTCCATCAGAGCCATGCAGCTTCCTCTTTGAAGCAAGAGCAAGCAGAGGCTCACCTGCAGTAAGTGAAAGAAGGGAGGATGTTTGCATACATGAAGCTTCAACACCCTCAGAGTGCCTGAATTAATTTTAATCTCTGTGTTGACAGGCTTTCCCTCTCCTGCCTCTGTGCCACTCAGGGCAGCACTTTCTTCTGGTGGTTCGAAAAAAAAAAAAGAGGGGGGGCGGGTAGAAGAAGTTCACACCAGTCTGGAGATGCTGGGAATGGGTTTCTTGTGTGCCTGTTCTAGCTACTGTGCACTGCAGAGCACCTGTTTTATAGAGATGAAAAACTGTCCCTTGCAGCCACACTGCCAGTGCCACAAAGGCAGCCTGGGATGTTTTGGGGCTGTGTGTCCCGGCACACAAAGCAGGGATTAGTTTTGGATCGTGGACCTGAAGGAAGGAGCTGTTGCGGTGTGGAAGTGCCAGAGCTGGGCTGTGGGGTGAAGCTGTGATCTGGTGGAGATGCAGTGGAGGAACTGGCACCCGCAGGTGTATGCTAGCAGAGCAGTGGGGCTGAGATTCACCCTCCTGTGCAGATTTAGCCCCAGACTATACAGTGATGCCCAATTTGATATTTTCTCTACCTGACTGTCCTTCATTAAATAAGGAGATGGGGGGTTTGGCTCTGTCTTCACTTCTCTGCATGGGTGAGATATTACACTTCCCTCCCCATACTTTAGGTTGCAAACATTTTCCCCTCTGTTTTTTAGCTCCTTCCCAAGATAGGAAGAGAGAAAAGGAGCCCTGCGCTATATTCTTGTGTGGTAGCAACATCACAGCCTCCAACTGGCTGAAGCATAGTCTTATTTGAGGTCAAGAGGCAAAATGTATCTATGAACCCCTTTGCGAGGCAGATCTATAGATATCATCATGTACGTGCAGCGATGATTTTTTACAAGGATACAGCATGTTCACCCCAACCTAATCCACAGTTGGAGACTGCTCAATACTTCCAGATGCAAAGATTTCCATCCCCAGACATTTACTACATGCAGAAAAAAAAAATAATAAAAGACAGTCAGACACTTTTTGTCCCCATCAAGCTATGTTCCAGTAGTTTTCCACCTTCTCCATAATTCCCTCCTTTGAAGGCCCCCTCTCTGCCTTGTTTCTGGTCCCCAAGATGAGGGTTCTCTGATGGCATTTTTGCCAGAAATGGACTTTTGTGAACTCAGTGGGTGAGGTGGGCACTTGGGCTGTGGAACTGTTGAATGCAGAGAACGCAGCAGCAGGGATTTCCTGGGCATGTTTGGCATGATTAGAGGCTAACATGGAAAATCTGGACTCAGAAACCTCATCATGAGTTTCTACATCCTTGTGAAACTGGTCATTTATTATGTTCTTGCACTGGTTCACCCACTTTTGGAAAATCTGATTCTCTCCCACGTTTATCCCCCTTCCCCTAAAAAATCCTGTCTTTTATTTTCAGAGGATTCAGGGAAGAATGAAGTGATTTAGCAGGCTTGTTTTCACAGGGATATTTTTCCTTGTGTGGTAGGCACAGTTACCAGGCTGTTCTATACACGTTGCCATGTGCCAGAGCATAATTGCCTTCCACATGCATCGGCCTTTGGCTAATGTGTTTTTTATGGCAACCAGCAGAGTGGGCTTTGGTGAGTCTCAAAAGTGCACCTGGTGGTTTATAGCTTGAAATCACTGCGTTCCTCTGAGTCGTGTAACTGTGTGTGTGTGTGTATCCATCTCTTTTCATGTCAGATTGCTGAAGAACAGTGCGGAAAAAAAAGCTTATACCAAGCCAGAGTTAATCAGTTGAGTGTTAAGCTTCATATGAGCTTGTCTGGTGGGCTTCAAATCCATGTGGGATGGGATCAGTTATGAATAGAGAGCAGCAGATACAGTTTTTGAACTGCAAGCCCAAAATCAGGGTCCTAAAGTCATCACAGCACCTAAATAAATGTGTGTGTATGGGGAGATAAGAATTACTGAGACATCTGAAGAGCAGGAAAGACAGGGAGGCTTGTTCTCCAGAGGTTCATGGGGGTTCAGCCCTGCACATTTCAGCCCTGCACATGGAATGCCTGGCAAAAGCCTCCATTGAAATCCAGGCCTTTTTCTTGTGTGTGGATTTCGAGACGCCTGTGTTTGAAAACGCAAGTCAACAAAATCGAGCTGTCCAACATATGAGCACTGCAGGAGTGAATATAGGCACTTGGCTCCAGCGGTTTCCAAACTGAGAATTTCACATGTCCCGCACTATCTAGCACCACCATCCCCTCTTACTGCTCTGCGCTGGAAGTTCTTGGTGTGCAGGCTGCGAACTGATCTTTGCAAGCTGGGAGCTGGCGATACGGGGCTGGAAAAAAGGTTGAACTGCAGGGAGCACTGAAGGTCTGAGCCTTGGATATGGAAATAAGAGAAATAATATCAAAGGAAATCACATAAGTGGAAAAAGAGCCCCCTGGGGCAGTCCGGGCAGCAGCAGGTCTGTCTTGTTCACGTTTTCAGAGAAGTTAGAGGTCAGCCAAGCTTGATAACGAGGTAATACCGAAAAATCCATCACTGAGCCTTGGGGGACTTGTAGATGCCGTTCTCATCAGAATAAACGAATATAGATGCTGCTCGGCAGAGGAAACAAGAATGATTATGTATCGCAAAACCAACAGATCATCTGGAAGGATCTGGGAGCAACGTTGGCTGGGCTGGAGCTAAACCCCCCTCATTGCCCAAGGCAACGCATGGAACCGCTGCAGGGCCCGGTGCTGCCCTTCCCCGGGCACAGCGGTGCAGGATCAGGTTTTGCCCTCTGGCAAATGCCAGCTCAGGGAGATGCTCCTGCCAGGACCAGCTCCCTTAGGCGGGGCCATGGGCAGTGCTGGGGCAGGAGCAGCGATCGCACCCCCGGTGCTCCCAGGGCTTGATCTCCCTTCTCTCCTCTACACCCCCACGGTCCGGGTGGACAAGCAGGGGACGAGCCTTTCCCATTGGAAAAAAAACGTTGTACCTGGTGGTTGTTGCCCTTTCGGAGCTCGCAGGGGCTCCGACCCTCTCCCACGGAGCTGCCCGGGCGGGGACACAGAGAGTCCTGGGGGAGAAACCTCGGCCGAGGGGATCCACCTGCCAGAGCGATGTGCAGGGCATCCCAACGCCTAGCCAAAAGCCTCGTTAGAACAGGCGGGACAGACAGTGAAAGTTAATTTAAAAGAGAGAGAAAAAAAAAATCTGATCGGTCAATGGCTTCCTTTTTTCTTTTTCTTTCTTCCTTTCTTTCTTTCTTTCTTTCTTTCTTTCTCTCTTTCTTTCTTTCTTTCTTTCTTTCTCTTTTTTTTTTTTTCGTTTTTTCCCCTAGTTTTGAGACTTTTTGGAGACTTCCCCCACCCGCCAGCTCGCACGTTTGATACCGCAATTTAACGTGAAACGTAAAGCACAGTCGGGTTAAAACGGGAGCTGGGGAAGGGAGGCTGTGTGTAATGAAATGCGTCAGAGAGAAGAGCAGAACATTTTAAAAATCTGCCCGAGGGAAAAATGTTTCCGTCCCAGTCCTGCATGCCTGGGAACAGTGGGACAACGACGAGGCAAGATTTTCGGCTAGATCGATAGGGTTTCTCTTTCGGGAGACCGCATTATTCCTCAGCCCGGCGCACAAACCCGCGATTAAAGCTCCGTGTGTGGATGCCCGGCCGGGAGAGTGTGTGTGTATGTACGAGTCTGGGATGCCACCATCTGCTTTGTTTCAGTCCTGGGTTTCCCTTTCCTAAATCATTTCGGGACGGGGATAGTATAGGTACTTTTTCTCGTTTTGCTGCGTTTCTGCAGCAGATGTTGTGAGGCAAAGCCGAGGCTAACACCGCCTCGAACGGGAGCCGCTGGAGGATGGAGGGACCGGGTCTCATTCGCTGTCGTTTCCTTCTTGGGTCGTTCCCGACTTTAAGGGAGATGATATTTCGCCTTGAAACAGGCAGGAATCGTGTCAATGGTGGCTGCTCGGGACATGGTATTTCTCAAGCTCCGACGGCTCTGGGTGCGCGATGCTGAAGGCGAGGAGTGGGACAAGGCACCGGCCGCATCCCAGCACCGGCCGCCCCGGGCCGACCATCCATCCATCCATCCATCCATCCATCCATCCATCCATCCATCCATCCATCCATCCATCCATCCTCGCCTTCCCTCGATCCCCCCTCCCCAGTTTGGGGGTCCCGATGCCAATGAGCACCACTGCGAAGGGCTCCCCCGTGGGCTGCCCACCCTTCCAGGCAGGGGGAGAGCCGGCAGCCGGGGTTGGTGCGGGGGGTGGTGGTGTCCGGCCAGCAGACACCCGCATCTGTTTCCTTTCGAACCGTGCGGATCAACCTCCAGGGAGGGTGATGGGAGCCGGCCGCCCTTCAACCGGGCACCGCGGGGGTGCGGAGGGGCGTGGGGGGCGGCGGGGCATCCCCCGGGCGGTGCCCGCTGCCCTGGGCAGCTCGCATGGCGTCATTTCGGTGCCCCCCTTCTCCCCCCGCCTCCTCTCCTCATCGCCGCCGTGCAGAGGCACAAGGCGAGGCGAAGCTCCCGGCTGGTTCCTCGCTGCCATGAAATGCCCCAAGTGGAAATTCAATCGCCCCGTTGCGTGTGTGGTCGAAATCTCTGGCAGCTGCTTCGGAATTTTTTATGACACTTTCGTTTATGTAGGGGAGGCATAACTATTATTTTACTTAATAAAAATGGAAAGCGGCTCCGGTCTTTCCCCTTCCTCGCTTTCTTCCGTTTGTTCTTCCCACCTCCTTTCTGCGGGGCTGACGAACGGAGGGTTTAAACAAAGTCGGCAGGAAAGATGCGGCGTCTCCGAAGCGTTTCTCGGTTAGCTAATTACGCAGATAAGAAGGAAAAAAAAGTAAGGAAAAAATCTGTATATGAATATAAATATATATATGAATATACGTATATATATATACATATATACACATATATGTGTATATATATACACACATATATGTATACATATATATACATATATATGAATATAAATATATATATACACACATAGGAGAGGGAGATGCATGTGTTGCAAACGTAGGCTATCAGCATCGGAGCAGTATAAAAGCGAAAGAGCTCAGCAAAGCTCCCGCAGCCCCGACACACGCCCGAGGGACAGACCCTCCCACCTTCCTGAGCAAATCTCAGCACAGTTATTCCTCTAGTTTTCTCCCTCCAGCCGAGAAATCCTCCCCGATCGCAGCGTTGGCGGCGAGGGAGGAGGAGGAGGATGCGACCGAGGCCGGGCAGAGGCTCCGGCGCTGGAATCGCCGCTTCCACCGGAGGAGTCGGGGCGAAGCGCCCCCGTTCCTACCCTTTCCTACCCGTTCCTGCCCGTTTCTTGGGGTCCCCCCGAGCTCGCCGAGCCTGTGCACCGAGTCGTTAGGGCTTGAGTAATTGTGAGCGGCATTTGGAAGCGGGGCCGCGCAGCTGTTTGGCCCGGCTCCCCGGTATTAGTGCTGGAGATTTTATCACCAAATGCTCGCACCTGTTAACGGCAGCGCCTGGCAATTCATCACCGCGGATTCTCACACTGCTGAACGCGGCCCTTGTTGGAGGGGGGGGATGTCCCCCCGTGCCACCCCCTTGGAGGAAACCATCCCCTTCCTCCCTTCCCCAAGCATCCTTCCCGGGAAAGCGGCTGCGTGTTTGCAGAGCCGCCGAGGCGAAACTAAAAAACCCCCGTGCGAGCGTGGTTCGGTGTGTTGGCGGTAGAGACAGGGACAAGGGGCTGCCACAGCCGCTCAGGGGCCGTGTCCCCCGCCCTGCGCCGGGGTGGTCGCTCCGGCTTTTCCCTGGGAAGGGGCGGCCGCAGGCGGGGGAGGGGGCACTGCCCCCCGGGGGGACCCCGCTGTGGCTGCGGGGGGAGTCTGGGCTGCCTCTGCTCACTGGGAACTCGGCCCGCTTCGGCTGCAGCCTGCGGCAAGGTGGGTGTCCGCAGCGCACCTCCTCCTCCTCCCTGCCAGCCGTCGAGGGGTGCTGCTCCTCGGGGGGAGCGATGCCAGGAGAGAGGCGGACGGGACATCCCGGGGCCTGGCCGGGTGTGGGTGGGCCGCCTCGGAGCGTGGTACCCGGCCGGGCCAGCCTCGTCGGGGGGCGGGATGTGGAATTCGGGTGCCGTCCCAGCACCCCGCGGACACGCACAGATTTCACTGGGGTTATTTCTCGCGTTGGCTCCGCGCCCTCCGCTCCGCACCTGCCGCGGGTGCGGACCCCTGGGAGCCCCGGAGGGAGGCGGGTTCCCAAGCAGGGTGCTCCGGGATCGGTGACGTGTCGGTGACGTGAGAACGTGGAGAAAGGGAGAGGGGATCCCCAAATTCATGCGACCCCTCAAGGGGGCCGAGGGCTCGGCCCTGGCAGAGCGAGGATCTCCGCCGGTGAGGATGCTGGAGGGCGGCAGCTCAGACCCGAGTACTTGGGGTGGGCAGCCCTGGGGGGACGAAGGGACCCTCCGCGGAAAGCCGTCATATCCCGCAGGAACGTGCCTTGCGAGCCTCCAGCACCTCGGGGTGCCTGGGGCTGGGACTTTATCCAGAGCCGAGCCCTTGTCCCGCAGCAGCCGGGGGCATCCGAACGCCGGGGGAAGGGGCAGCGCCTTTCCTCGAAAGCATCCCCGGCGGGGCGGGGGCTGCGCTCCCCAGAGAGCCGGGCCGGGCCGAGCCGGGCAGCCCCTCGCCGTGGGGGCCCCGCGGGGGCTGCGGCGGCTCCACGTGATGCCGGGGCGGCCGTATAAAGTCCTGGGGAAGCGCCGGCAGCAGGCGCGGAGTGAGAGCGTTTCCAGCGGGTCCCCGCTCGGGAGGGGTGGGGAGGGGGGAGCCGCCTTCCCGACTCCTGCCCTCCCCCCTCCCTCATCCCCGCCCCTCCCTTGCTCCCTCCCTCCCCTCCTCTTCCCTCCGCCACCCAGCCAAGGAGCCGCCGCACACCGCTTTTTCTTTTTCCCCCTTTATTTATTTTTTTTTCTTTTCCCCTTCCCTCTCCTTTTATTATCGTTATTACTATTATTTATCATCGCCGCTTCCAAGCTCCCTCGCCCAGCCTCCGGGCGGGAGCCCCGTCCCGTCCCGTCCCTCCGCCCC
>WEIS01043353.1:0-21296 GCA_013389965.1 Todus mexicanus
GATCCTCGGGGGGGAATCTTCTGGAAGGGCGTGACGTCAGCGGGGCGCTAGGCAGCATCCCCTGCCGCCCGCCCTGTCCCCTCAGCCCCGGGCGGGGGGCTCGGGCAGCCCTTGTGTGGGGTCGGGACCCAGCTAGGGGGGGAAGCTGGAGGAGGGAGCGAAAGGGGCCCTCGGGCTGTGCCCTGCCCCAGTGGGACTCCGGAGAGCTGCGTTGGGTTGGGTTGGGTTGGGTTGGAAGGGACCTTGGGCATTATCACAACATCGCAGTGTCACAGTGTAACAGCATCACCCAGGCTGGAAAAGACCTGCAAGATCATCCAGTCCAGCCTTTCACTCTAAGCTTTATCATCCCTAAGATATCACCCCTCAGCATCTCATCTCTGCGCCCTTTAAACACTTCAAGGGATGGCGACTCAACTCCCTCCGTGGGCAGCCTGTTCCAATGCTGGACAACTCTTCCAGAGAAGAAATTCTCCCTCATGTCCAGACTAAACCTCCCCTGGTGGAGCTTCAGGCTATTCTTGTGCTGTTATTATTGACTTGTGAGAGGAGACCAGCACCTGCCTCTGTACAACGTCCTTTCAGACAGTTAAAGGAGAGCACTGTAATGTGCTTCAGTCTCCTGTTCTTGAGACCAAACAGCCCCAGTTCCCTCAGCCGCTTTTCACAGGGCCTGTTCTCCAGCCCTTTTACCAGCCCAGTTGCTCCCCTCTGCTCCAGCACCTCAGCGTCCTTCTTGTACTGCGGTGCCCAGAACTGAACACAGCACTCGAGATGGGGTCTCTCCAATGTCAGGGACAGGAGGATGATCACTTCCCTAGAGCTCCTTGCAACACTAAGATCTTCCAGTTCCAATCCCCTCGCCATGGGCAGGGACACCTCCGTCTGGAGCAGGTTGCGCAGAGCCCGTTCCATCCTGGCCCTGAACACTTCCAGGGAGGCTGCTGAGGTACTTGCTAAGATTTAAGAGTAGAGGAAAGCGAATGGTGGTGTCTGAGCTGCCTCAGGAGTTCGAGTTACCTCGAGGTTGGTCGCTGCTATGAAATAAAGTGAACTTGGATCAATCTGCAGTAGATTCTGTCTCGTCTTTCCCCATCTGGTCTGTAAGCAGTGACAATCCTGTTAATTGGAGCAGACCAAACGTTTTCAGCGTGTCGCGTTTGGCGGCGTGTAACCTCAAAAACTCCTTGCTCTCAGGAGTTGGGTCATGAACGTGAAATCGTAAGAATCACAGAATGGTTTGGGTTGGGAGAGAGCTTAAAGATCGTCAATTCCAACCCTCCTGCCATGGGCAGGGACACAGAATCACAGGGTGGTAGGGGTTGGAAGAGACCTCTGGAGTTCTTCGAGTCCAGCCCCCCTGCCCCAGCAGGACCATAGAATCTAGGGCAAGTCACACAGGAACGTGTCCAGATGGATTTTGAAAGTCTCCAGAGAAGGAGACTCCAAACCTCTCTGGACAGCCTGTTCCAGGGCACTGTGAGCCTCACAGTCAAGAAGTTCTTCCTCATGTTGAAGTGGAACTTGCTGTGCTCCATTGTCCCTTGTACTATCACAGGGCACAAGTGAGAAGAGCTAGTCCCTTTCTTCTTCACACTCAGCCCTCTTATATTTATACACACTAATGAGATCCCCTCTCAGTCTTCTCTCCAGACTGAAAAGCCCCAGATCTCTCCGCCTTTTCTCATAAGGCACGTGTTCCAGTTCCTTAATCATCCTTGTAGCTCTCCGTTGCACTGCCTCGAGGAGATCTCTGTCCCTCTTGAACTGGGGAGCCCAGAACTGGACACCTCCCACTAGACCAGGTTGCTCAGAGCCCCCATGCAGCCTGGCCTTGAACACCTCCTGGGAGGGGTCATCCACAGCTTCGTTACCTGTGCTGAGATGGCACCAGCCTCAGGTGGGGCTGGCTGGGACGGGAGGCAGGGTGAACCCCTGGGGTTTCTGCATGGGGTGGTCTGAGAATATTTGAGGGGATGATGGATGAGCGTCCACTCCCCATACCTGGATCAAACACCCGATGCGACTCAATGTGTCTGCAGCACTGGTTTCCCTGCTGGGGGGTCAGTTGAGGCACCTTAGCTCTGGGAGGGTGTGAGGGCTCACCTTATCGAATCATAGAGTGTGACATTCCAGTGACATTCCAAGGTCATCTGGTCCAACCCCCCTGCGGTGAGCAGGGACATTTTCAGCCAGAGCAGGTGGCTCAGAGCCCCGTCCAAGATGACCTGGAGTGTTTTCACAGATGGGGGCATCTACCGCCTCTCTGGGCTACACGGGCCAGTGTCTCACCACCCTTGTGGTAAAGAATTTCTTGCTCGATAGATACCTTAGGGTGTGCTTTTTCATCAGAAAAAAGGTATAGGACCCCAAAGCGCAGGTCCTGTGTGAGGCTATGTTTAAAACTGCTCCTGATTTCGGATGAGTGCACCCCAGCTCCACAGCAACCATGGCCAGTGAGCAGGGAGCTGCGTGGCTGAGCTAAACACACTCCCAGCACTGTCCCTCTGCAAAGGCCCATCACGTGTCCCTTTCTGAGGGGGGAGCATGTGTTGCGGCTTTCACTGTGTGAGTCTCCCCCTTGATCTTTCCAGCATCCTGGCTGGGATCAGTCCTAATGCAGCTCCTGGTCAGAGGAGCTGTCTGGGACCCAGCATCCTGGATTTGGTCCTAAGGAACCTGTCCCTCTCAAGAAACAAGTCCATCTCTTGAGCCTGTTGAGCTGCCACGTTGGTGCAAAGCAACGATCCCTCCTGGAACAGCATCTTGCCTGCAGACCTGTCCCAAGGCCGAGGGGGAAAGCAGATGGTCCTGTGGGTGCTGCAGCTCTGGAGTGAAGCTGAGCAGCGATGTGAACGGTTAAGGCTGTCAATGTCATGGGCAGAGGGTGCTTTTGTAACCTCTGCACACTCACCCTTTCTGAGGAGATGGTTGAGCGGAGCCCTTGGGAGAAGCTTCTGGGTTCATGGCTGGGGGTTTGGTTACAGCATTGATCTCCCTGTCCTCTCCTGCGCTGGGGTCTCCAGGGTGGGGTGTGAACTCCTCCTTTCCCTGCATGAACTGTTTGTGGAGCCCCTGTGAGCTGGGAAAGTCAGTTTTCACTGTCTTCCCCGTGCAGTGGCTGAGTCATCATGATATTAAACCAGCACGGACTGTTACCCATCCAGTTCTGCTATCGGTGTTCAGCCTTCCCCATGCCCCCAGTGCAGGGGCTCGTGCCACGTGTCCCATGCTGATGCCCTGGCCTTGCAAATGCCTTTTTGTTTCAGCCTTTCATCGCCGGGGACATTGGAGGCCCCGGAACGGGGGAGCTGGCACTGGCTGTCCCCATGCTCACAAATGATCTGCTTGGTGTGCAGCCTGCACGGGGACAAACAAGGGGTTTGGTCCAGGGGCTGGATGCGGCCCCTCTGCCGCTGAAAGCTGGGCAGGAGCGGGGTCAGGGCAGAGCACAGCCTCCCTCCTGGGGCTCAGCGGGTGTCTTAACCAAAACTGCTCCTCCTTCACAGCCTGTCTGCTTGCCAGCACGTCCGCTCCCTTTTAAAGACACGCCGGGAAAGCGCAGGGAGGGGTGGCAGGAATAATTAAAGGTATGAAGCTGTTTCCATAGAAGGAACAATTACATAAACTGGCTCTCTTCCGTCTGGGGGAAGAGATGACTGAGGGAGGCATGACGGGGAATAATAAAATCCTGCGCGGCAGGGGGAAGGTGAACGGGGAAGGGCTGTTCAGGCTCCCTTCCCATAATGGGGCATCTTGTGCAGGAAGAGGCAGTGGCACCTCTGCAGGGCAAGGGCATTTCGTGCAGCAGTTTGGGATTAGCCTTGGGAATAGTGGCCTTGGGTGGAGGGACGGAGATGTGAGAAGCTTGTCTGGGGTCAAAAAGGCAATTAAGTAAATTCCTGAGAAGAGAGATTGACTGAGGGCTGGTCAGCCCAGTGACCATGCTTCTGATGTGGGAAATCCCGAGTGAGCAGCGCTGTGTGTTCGCCTGGAGCTTCAGCTCTTCCTCAGGCTTTGGCTGTGGGTCTCTGTCCCAGAGAGGAGGTGGAGGTGGGGGACCACCTCCCAGTTTTCTGTTAAAACATCATTCCTCGGTATCTGAAGGTTGGAGCAGGAGATGAGGCCATCAGGGTCCACAACCTCCTCCCTGAGTGCCAGCTGCGAAGCACAATCCTGGTAGGTGCCATACCACCACAAAGGAGACGTTTCCCCTGTCACTGCTGCCACCTCCTCTGAGCTGGCTCTGGGTCTTCCTGTGACCAAGCAGCCCGGGCAGAAGCGGGGTGCTCTCCCCATCCTTCTCTGACTCCCCCGCTCAACGTGGCGCGGGGAAGTCTCCAGCAACTGTGTCTGGGCGAGCTGGGGAGATGCATCTGAGGACACTGGGCTTGGCAGCAGCGGGGTTTGTACTCCGTTCTCCACAGTGAGAGCAGTGCCCACGCATTCGGTGCTGTCTCTCCTTCCTCCCTGTTCCCATCCTTGGAGATGCTGCCTGCCTTTTCCAGCACCCTGAGCTGCAGGATGAGGAAAGGGCTGCAAGAAAGAATCCATGCCCAGGGTTTTTCTTTGTTGGATTAATGACCCGTGCCCCGTCTGCTGCTCTCCTGGCTGTGGTCTGAGGTTGATGCATCTCTGAGGAATTGCTGATGGGTTACCTTTTAGGTCAAGCCTGAGTCTAAGGTCCTGCTAAAACTGCTGTCCATGCAGTTGAGCCCTATTCTGAAGACAAGGGAACCTTCTTCCTTGGAACTCATCCAGCTCCTGATGTATCCCCTGAGGAAACCACCAAACTCAAGTGGCTCTTGCCAGCTCCCAGTCACCCTGACTTTGTCGGTAGCCCCAGCATGTGATAGACTTGTGCCTGCCCTCCTCTGAGCATGGGATAATCCAGATGGGAACTGTCCCCAGGCATTCTTGTGCTCCAAGCGGGGTCATCTGCAAGGTCAGAATGGGCTGCTTGGGGCTTTATCTTGGCTGGCCTTGAAAATGTCCAAGGATGGCTACAGCACTGGAAGAGCTTGTTCCAGCACCATCTCCTGTGTCCCTGTGGCACAGTGTCTCACCAGAGCATGCCTGGCCTCCGAGGGCACGTGGGAGGAAGGGGGTGGAAGCTGCTCTTAGCCATAGCGATGGTGTTCTGCTTGTCATGAGGATAAGGATGCTGGCCACTGCCTCCCTGCTGCCGGCGGCAGCCGAGCCGGCCGCTCTGCTCGGAGCTCCGCACCTGCGGGGGTGGCATAATGAGCTGTGTCCTTGTCTCAACCTGCTGCTTCCTCTCCCGGCAGCGTCTGTGCTGCCAGCTGAGTTATTTTTTCTTTCTTTTTTTTCTTTCTTTTTTTTTTTCCTTCCTGCCTCTATTCTCAAGTGGTTCCCAGGCGGTGCTGGCACACAGCCCTTGCCAGAGACCTCCTCCTGAGCTGACCTTTGCAAACCCCCTCGGGTGAGCTTCAGGGCTCTCCTGCCACCCACATCGGGAGTGCTAGGGGAGATGCGAGCTGCTGTACACGGCAGTGGGCAGTGGAGCGTGGGAGGACTGTCCTCGCCGGTCTCTTGCTGTTCCCACCTGCGCTTGGGTTCTGCTGGAGTGACCAAAACCTGAGGGCAAGAAGAAAGGGCTATGTGGGGTATGCTGCAGTGCTTATCTGGGGCAGAGCCTGGGCAAGAACAAGGCTCCACCAGGCTGATCCTGCTTCTGGACACCTTGGTTTGGCTGGTACTACCCCACTGGCTCCTTTTCTGAAACACTGACTCGAATCTGGAGCATCTGGGCTCTGGCTGAGATCACAGGGGGATGGTAGCTGAGAGACAGCCCCTGGCATCCTCCTTGCTACCCACCTGCGACCTCACGTGTCCCCCTGGAAGGGAGGCCAGCCGTGTTGGGGAGCCCGAGTAGCGTTGGTTGCCCCTGGGGACCTGTCTGCACGTGGAGGACATGCGCTGAGGTTTGGCTTGGCTCCGTTTCAGCTTCCAGCCTTTGCTCTGCTTTCCTCAGCAAAGGCGTCTTGTAGCACTTGGTGTTTTCTCCTGGGAATGTCTCTCTCTGGCTTACTTTTTAACCAAGTCATTTCTAGTCTGCCAGCATACTGAGCTCTTCTAGTCTGTCCAGCCATGCCATCACTTGGGGAGTTTTCACCTTGAAACACATCCCAAGTCTCTGCTTTCCAGGGCGGGGGCACCCACAGATGTTCCCAGCAGGGATGCATGCCCTGGAGGTCACAGCTGAAGTGGGTCATGTCCGGGCTGGAGAAAAACTCTGCTGCATCTGTTGGGAGTATGTCCCTCTGATGCTTTTCCTTCTGCTAATCTGCCTGATATCTGAGCCTTAATTTGCCAAATGAGCTGACAGTGACATGATGTGAGGGATTCATCAAGACACAAGGTGGTACCCCGTTGACATGAAGCTTAATACCTTTGTGGTGCTACTGAATCTGTGACCTTTTAAAACCAGAGATGACGTGGGAGTTGTCTGGCAAGGAGAGTTTTCTGAAAGAACAGGCTGGCTTGCCTTCATTTGAGTCTTGCCTCTTCTTCATTGCCTCTCCAGCCTCCTTCCGTGTTACTACCCTGACCCAAGGGCAGGTGGTGCTCAGAGGGATGCAGGTGATGCTATGGTAGGGATAGAAGACGCCACTGGTGCTGCAGGAGTGCTGGGTTGCTTCCCTCCATGCCTATAGCCCATAACTACCAACCCTTCTCATTTTGCTGCTTCCTGAGCATCCCATCTCCTTGGTCCAGCAGGAGTATGGGTGGTGGGTTCATAAAGCTATACAGATCCCCTTTACAGAAGGAGAAGGAAAGGCAGGAAGATTGCCAAGCACCCCTTCTGGAGTGCTGGAGGATGCTGAGATGCCCCAGTCTCACCTTTGCAAGCCAATGGAGACATGTGGGGCTGCCTGGCCCTGGGCATCTCATCTCATCTCAGTCTCCTGGGGCTTTGTGCTGGCCAGCCCTTGGCCCTGCTGTACGGCACTGTGCCAGTCCTGTGGTGGCTCTACAGATCTCCAGGTCACTGCCCGCTGCTGGCAGGGAACAGCCTTGCCTGGAGCTTTTTGTCAGGAGCCTGAGACACCAGCCGTTGTTGAAGTTGAAGTGGGAGGGGATGTGGCAGTGAGCGAGATGGGGATACTGGCAGGGACTGGCTGAGCATCTGGTGTCCAGTCTGGAGGCTGGAGCAAGGATGCTGTTTCTCTGTGCCCGTTTCTCACACAGAGACAGAGTGTAGGGAAATGGAGTGGGGGTGGCGTATGAAGTGGCCAGTGGTTAATGGTGTGTTATGGGTCACCATCTGGAAGTCCAGTGCCTTTCTCATGTGTCTCGGGTCTAGAGGGCAGTCCTTGAAGGTTTCTGTTTAATCTGGTCTCCCTGGGCGCCCATCACTGTGGTGTCTGGACACATTCATCCTCTCCTGCCTGGCAGACGTGTCTGTGGTGTCTGTTCTGTGCATGGGGTTTCTGCTGGATGTGTTGCTTCTTGGGGAAGGGAGATTGGTGTTGCCCAGGTGGCCTTGGAGGCATCCATTGACCTGCTGTCCTGCTCCTTCCACGCTTGCTCAGGTTGAAAGGGGGCTCCTGCTCATCACTTGCCACATGCCCCTCTGTAACACTGGCTTGAGAGGACACCCCAAGAGCAGAGAGCCCTGAACTCTCCTCATACCCAGACCAATGGACAAGGCAGAGGGGTTGGCAATCCTCCAGTACTCAACAACTGCTTTCCAGCAGCCCTATGAGCCCCATAGAGATCTGATGCTCATCAGGGTTAGGATGTGCTGGAGATGCTAAGGTCTTTGGAGGCCCTGCACTGCTGGCCAGATGTGGGGCCACATCTGGAGCACTGGGACTCTAATTCCCAAAGCCACATCTTGTTGCTCATGGTGCAGATAGCAGATTGATTTCATACTGGCACGTGGTGCCTAGAGCTGCTGCAAGGCACTAAGATAATGCCAGTTGCGGTTGTCTCCTGCTGGACCACCACAAAGCAAATACCTCCGAGCCTGGTCGGGGATGGCAGTGGGTTAACATGAAAGCGAGACTTGGCAAACGTTGCCCTCCAATTTGCTGAAATAGAGCGAGCAAAGAGGGAGAAGTTACAGTGCCGTGTAATTAGGGAGCAAATGAGGAGAGCAGCAGCAGCTCTGCATGAGAAAGAGCTGAAAGAATTAACACTTAGCAAAATACAGCCCCAAACTAATTCCTGGCTTTGCTTCAACCTTCAGTAAGGGCAGCGGCACTGAATGTACAGCCCGAAGGAAAGTGAGGAGTGGGAGGGAGGCGGGGATGAGAAATTCCTGCTGCTGGAGAGGAACAAAAACACAGAGCTGCTGGACTTGGGGAAATGGGCTGAGCTGCACCATGGGCCCCAGAATTGAGCTGTTGAGGGGGAGGAAGGGACAGGGGGCAGCCGCTGGGCTGTGGGCGCTGAAGCTTTTGCCTTCCGTGCTGCAGGGTCAGGTGCCTGCATCTCTGGGTCACGCCACTGCAAGAAACCCACCCTGTCCAGCGCAGATGTTGTTGGCTCATGTCTGTGGCAGGAGGGAGGAGGGAGATGAGCTGGGCACCCATCCCTCAGGTCCTGGGGTACCTGCAGGTACATCATCAGCATTTCCCTCCCGTCAAGGGGAGGGAGATTAGAACTGGGGACATGTCATGACAGCTGACCATCCTGGATGCCAGGACCTGTGACCTGCCTGCTGGGTCCTGGCCAGGGTGCAATGCCGTGCTCATGGGTGCTGCACACACTGTGCTCCCTGCTGCTGCTGCTGCACCACGGCCCGGTGCTGCTGGGAGGCTGCCAGGTGAGGGGGTGGGGGGCGGAGATGGGATGTTTTCTCGGGCACCTCGTGGGACTTAAAAAAAGAAGTTATTCTAGGAAAAGAAATGAGCTGAATCTGCTTCATCCCCCTGCTCAGAGCGGTGGCTTGTCCCACACTTGGCTGGAGATAAGTAAGGATGCAATGAGCAAAGCAGGATCACTCTGGGGCACACGCGGGCAGGCTGCGGGCATCACTCTGCCCCACTGCTGCCTGGCTGTGCCTGTGTGTCCACTGTGTGCATCAAACTCCAAATGGGGTCCTCAGAGCCATGCATCACGGAGCGTGTGAGTGTAGGCACACGTTGCATCTGCCTGAGGTTGCACGTGGACATGTGCTGTGAGCCTGTGGATCCCAAGGGAGCGTTTCCCAGGGGCAGGTCCCAGGCCAGACCTTCCAGATTAGAAATGGAGGTTTCTGCCCATGCACATCCCTTATGGATGTGTCATTGGGCACTCACACGCTGCGTACCATGTACATCCATTTCCCCCATGCCATGCACGTGCTGTGCCCTGCACAGCTCCTGTCCTGCTCAAACTTTTGGGTATGGAGTGACCCATCTGGCCCCAGTGAGGGTTTTTTTGCTGCAACAGCATCCCCTGTAGAAGGGTCTCCTCCAAGCCATTGGAGCAAATGCCACTGGAAGTGCTTATATGTGTGCTAAGAGGACATCTCCTGGGTGACAGTTTCTGAATTTGGGACCAAAAAGTGGCAAGAGGGTTTCCCCCCTCTTGGGTACGCGGGTCACCCCACCATGCCAGGAAAGGGGTCGCACACACAATTTGCTCCAACCAGGGTTCCCTACCCACAGATTAGGGGTTTCGCGTGGAGGGTCACGCAGGGGTGCAGACTGTGCTTGCATTCCACAGCGGGTGATGGAGAAGGTGGCTAAGTTGGAGGGGGGGGGGGATTCCTGGAGGGCGTAGGGGGGGGGGGCCGAGTCTGCCGCGCATGCCTCCTCATGCGTATGTTTGCATGTACGGGCAGAGCTTCCGGAGAGGGTGAATGAATGAGGCAATTCACTATTTCAGCTCTGGCTCTGGCTCGGCTTTTCCTTTAGAGGCAGGCGTGCGCCGGCGCGTGGGCTCCTGCCTGCGTATGCGCGTGGGCTCCTGCCTGCGTGTGCAGGTGGGCGTCGAGGGGGCTTCGGGAGATGTTTGCCACGTCAGGGAATTCACTCCGGGGGCTGGCGCGCGCCCCCGCTGTGCTTGCTGCCCTGTCTGCTTGGTGCAGCGTTGTGTAACTTCCGATACCCCCACCGGATCTCCTTCCCTGGAAAAGGGGGATACTCCCACTGCCCTCCCTGCCCGCTGCCAGGGAGACATCCCCCTGGCCAAATGAGGCAAGGAGGGCAGCCCTAACGTGGCCTCGGGATGCCAGCACCTTTCCTCTCCAATGCAGGGAGGGCTGGTCCCAAGTGGCAGGCCTGCTCTGGCAGGCGGAGGGACTGGCTGCAGGAGAAAGCCCTTGTCAGCTAAACCCCAGAGGAACTGTTTTCCTGGTTCTCCCAAATTTATGCCCCTCAAACCAAGAGCGTGCTCTGGGAGAGGCAAGGAGGGTATGGGTCTCCCCCTGTCAGGGTTCCCACAAGGGACATACATCTCTTGTGGCTCCCTGGATGCCGAGACCTGTGAGACCTGGGCTGAGACCTAGCAACTCATCTCATGCAATACCATGTGATGTGGGGAGGAGGAGGCGAGGCTGGTGGAGCCTGTTATGCCCAGCACCTGCAGCCCACTGAGGTACTCAGGGGAGACAGGACAGCTTTGCTGTTCCAGGAAGCAGAGGGACAGCCAGGGCAAGGAGGGATCAGCCTGACATTTCTGTCTCTCCACCAGCAGCCGCGTTGCCATGCCAGTAGTGCCGTTTCCATGCCAGTACAGCTGTTTCCATGCTGGTACTGCCGTTGCCAGGCTACGACGAGGGTGTTGGAAGAGGATGTCAGGTTTCTTTGAGGATGAGATGATGGCAGATTAAGCTGGGGTGATGCTGTGGCCTCTGAATCTCACATTGCTGCCAGCCCAGGGACCTGCTGGCACGGAGGAGGCCAGGCGGTGGTGGAGGTGTGTGAGCTGCCTGTGGGAGCTGGTGTGATGGGTGGAGATCCCCAGGGCTGGGTCCTGGCAGGTCAGTGACCTTGCAGCACTCCCCTGACATTGCTCAGTGCTCCCCTGGCATTGATTGGTATTCATGGTGCTGGAGGGATGACCTAACCGCAGCCTGGTATGTCCGTGGTGGTGTTTCAGCCACTCGATTTATCAAGTCATCAAACAAAGGAGCCAGGATTATTTGACAAGCCCTGTTGAACACATGCTGGGTTATAGCCCTTTCCTTAATTTCGTTTCCTCCACATCCTGGACTGTGGTCCTGCTCTTGTAGTCTGTAGATGTTCAACTGTCAGGGCTCACACCAAGACAACCTCATCCCTACTCCCTGACAGTAACACACATTTCAATTCTGTTCAGTTAGAAGTGAACCAGACACCCCTGACACACTCCTGGCTGCAAGTTTCAGGGGCTTTAGAAACGATGCTCTCCTTGCAGACGTTCTTCTGGTCTGGAAGGCCCAGAGGGCACACATGTTCCTCAGCTCCGCTGGCCATGTGCAGAGCAGCTTGCAGGCTTCCACAACTTCATGTGCCTGCTAGGCTGGGGTGTTTGTGCCCTGGCTACACTGCAAAAATCTTTGCAGTGCCAGGAGAAGAGTTGCAATCTGTGAGTTAATAAGGCAGGATGGCCCAGCTGAAGTGTGAGCAGGAGCCACAGGTCTGTGTGATCGACTTGCTCTTCTCCATGCTGGTGTCAGCCCTTAAAGCATATGGTGACCCAGGGAGTCAGTTGGTACCTGCTGGCTGTGGGAACGGCTTATGTGGTGGGATCCCTTTCTTCCTGGGAGAAGGGATTAGTCCCAGAGGATGCAGAACCCCTGGGTTTCAGCATCCCTTCCTCCTGCCTTTCATTTTTGTTGTGTCCCGGGTGCTTACATGAGAGCTCTGCTGGGCTGGGCTGGGGCTCAAGAGAGGTGATGCACAGCAAGGTCATTTTTCTACTTTTGTCTCCCTACCGTTAAAAAATCACCTCATGGTCACCAAGGTGAATTTTTGCAAGGCCAGCACTGATCTGTACCCCAGTAGCTGGTCGGGTGCAGCATGGTGCAGCCCATCCACAGGCCTGGGACTGGCCCCAGTGTGGGAGAACCATGGCCTTGACAGAAGCAGAAATAGCTCCTGCATGCAGCCCACTGTCTGATTGCTAGTGTGCAGTGTGAGGGAAGGGACAGGGCTGTGCCTGCCCAGGGACCTGCCGTGTGCAGGCAGCTGCTGTTTTCTTTCCATGTATGGGGAATGCTGGTTGTCCTTCTGTGATAAGGGCAGGTGTCCGAGACAGTGCCTGGCTGTGGGGTTGGGGCCAGGCCAGGACACCCCCTTGGCTGAAAGTATTTTCTCCCCAAAAGAGATCTGGCAGCTCCTAGTCCCCCAGCTCTTGTCCCGTTTCTTCCCAGCCTGGTACTCGGTGTCCCTTTGGGGAGAGGGGGAGTGCTGCCAGAGCATCCCACCCAGCCTCCACCTTCCCTCCACCCATCTCCTTCCAGCCCCCATGCTCCAGCCTAAATAATTCCTCCTCTGCCTGGCGGTGTGCAGACTGCTCTCCTGTCCTTCCCTTAGTCATCGCTCAGCCGAGTGAGACAGATATAGTTGCGTGAGGCTCCTTGCAGATCAGTCACTCCAGCCCCCGGATCGTTTCACTGCTGGGTCACGGGGTGCCCCGTGCCGAACACGAGATGCCTTCCCCCTTTGTTACCCCTATTGTCACTGCCAAAGCCCCTAACACCCAACCCAGGAAGCAAGCAGCTCTGTTGATGCCAGATGAGTTGACAGATGACCCAGACAGGGCTCCATGTCCCCAGCTGGCTGCAGACTGGGTGCCTCTGCCTGTGCCAAGCATGGTGCTGGCTTTCTGGGGTGGCTCCTATCCAGATCCCTGCTTTCCAGGTACCCTGGCTGCCTTCCTCCTTTCCTGGCCAGCCAGGTCCTGAGGAGCTCTCAGATTAGACCTGGTTCGATGCCTTGATACTGGTGTCCGCATCGTGTGCCTTGACACGGGGGTGAGGAGGGGCAGAGGGTACTGTGTGTGCTGGCTTTCAGTTCTAGGGGTGCTGGAGAGGGGAGGGGATGATGGGGTGTGCAGAGAAGTGCATGGCACTGTGCAGCTGCCCACTGTGCTGCCCAGAGGGATATCAGCATCTGCTCTGATGCCATCTGTGGGGCTTGGACCCTCAGCAAAAATGGGAAGGCAGGTCCTGCCCTTTACCATACCCCAAACGACTTCTATTCCCTATCCTGGGAAACATTCCAGGTCATGCTGGACGGGGCTCTGAGCAACCTGCTCTGGTTGCAGATGTCCCTTCTTCCTGCAGGGGGTTGGACTAGATGACCTTTAAAGGTCCTTTCCGACCCAAACCATTCCATGATTCTATGATTATTATTCATCAGCTGATGGCTCCTGCCACACCAGCTCCAGTGTTCAGTAGCAGCTGCTTCTGGGCCAGTGGGGTGCAGGCAGCTACAGAGAGGGGAACAACAGGACAGGGGAACCCAGGACTGGGGCCACTATCCCCAGTGCCATCTCCCAGTCCCACTGCAAATCCAGGGCAATATGCTCAGGGAGACACAGAGGGAGGCATCCAGGACTCGTGATGTTAATATGTTGCTCCCTCATGGTCTTGCTCCGAGGCAGGAGAGGACCCGGACACTCTGCCTGGGTGCTGTGTGGGTTGCCAGGATGAGTCACGACAAAGCTGCTGCAGGGAGCAAGATGCTCACCGTGCCCAGCATCATGCCATGCCCCTCCTCATCCCGGGGGTGCCTCTGCACCCTTTGCACCACACAAGTACCCCGTGTTCCCGTGCGCAGCAGTGCTGCGGGGAGGAAAGCGGGAGCGAGTGTGCCGGGAACAGGAGGCAGCATCTGGCAACTCTGTACTGTATCAGGGCCACCAAGCCGGCAATGTGGAGGTGGTGGGAGCCGGCAGTGTGGCGTGCCAGCAGGAAGCTGTGCACAGCCCTCTGCGTGGGCTCCTGTGGGTGATCCAGGCTGTGCACATCCTCCTGGGAGGCGAGCACATCACCTCCATGCTGGAGCACCCATGGGGGTTATGTTCCGTGAAGGCAGCTGCTGGCAGTGTGCTAGGGGAGATGCTGGGGAGGGGACGCTGTTCCCTCGCTCATGTCCCATACAGCTCTCTCAGGGCTGTGCTGTGGACCCAAACAGCAAGTGGCTGGTCCCAGAAGGTGCTGGTGGGTGTCACCATCACCACACCCAGTGCCTTGCTGCAATTCCATTGCTTGAGCATCCATCCCAGGCCTGCAGCAGTGTCAGGCGCAGGCAGACCCTGCGTCTGTTCGCGGGGTGCAGTGGCTCTGTGCAGATGAGAGGGTGCTCAGGGCTCCTGACAGGCGTAGCAGGGGCCTCTGACTCCCTGTGCATCTCATGAAGCAGGGTTGCTAGACCCCAAGGAGCCCTGGGCCAATCTCCCTCTTCTCCAAGGCCCAGGGTTTCCCAGCTCCTGGGTGCTCCAGAGGGTGGAGCCCACCCCAGAATGCAGGAGCCTGGGGCTGCCTGGGTTGAGCTCTGGCTCCTGATGGGGGGGGTGTGACCCACCACTCACCTGGTGCAGGCACAGATAACCATGGAGGAGGAGGGTGCTTTGGGGCAGAGACTGCGGACAAAGTCGAGTTTGGGGCAGGAGGAGAAGGGGGTCACAAACCACCCTACAAAATGCCACCTGGGGATTGAAGAGTCCCTGTGTCCTTCCTCTGTGCATGCTCTGGTGGCTGTTGGGCTGGCCGCTGGGCGGGAAGATGGAGGCATATATGGCATGGTGCTGCCAGCCGCTCCGCTCCACCGGGACAGCCTGGTGGCATCCTCTTGCCCCTGCCAGCCGAGCTGTCCCATGTCCCCATCCCCAGTGTGGCAGCCAGGAATGGCTGTACGATGTGCAGGTCTGAAAATGGCACCACCTGCTCCTGGCGCGGTGCAGAGGCGACACCCTGTGGCCACCAGTGTGCTGAAGGACACACACACACACACACACACTTATTTACAGCCTCTTGCCCCCTCCACAATCCCCTCGTCTCCCAGTCCACCCAGAGGTCTCCCCAGAGGGCCCCGGTCCCTCAAGGGATTCCGTCGTAGAGTGGGGTTCACTTCTGGGTGGTCCAACCTCTTCATCGCAGCTCTGCACCCCAAATCCCCTCATCTTCCCCACCTTCTCACATCTGTGGGGATGTTGCTAAAAAAGGACACTTGTCCACGCTCTGCAAAGTCACTCTTGCTTTTGCCTGGGTGAGGATATTGGAGCCACTGGAGTGTCACTGCCTCCAGGGGCTGTTGCTCTGTTGCTGTCACTGCCACCGCTGCGCAAAGAATCCTCTTTTCTTACCAATGACCCCTGTCTTGTCCCATGGCAGGGATGGCATGGGGCTCCAACATTTCACCCCAGCGATCACCAGGTGCCGTGGCTCATGGTGACACTGTCTCAGCCTGGTGGATTACCCATGTCTCACCTCCCCCCGAGGTCAGCACAGCTCCCTGTCAGCACATCCCTGAGCGTTGGCTGGATGTGGTGCGGGGCACACCACAGTCACCTCCCCTCTGGGGTGCATCGGATCTGATGGCACTTGGCCAAGCTCAGGGAAGCCCCAGGAACACGCAGAGGTGGCTTGGAGGAGGGTGCTATCCTGTACCCTAAGATGCAAAGTTCTGTGCTTTGCTTTCCCTCTACAGGCAGAGCCCACAGCATCACACACCATGGCACCCGTGTTCCTCACAAGCAGATGTTTTTGGGGTGGATAGCAACCCTGTGCAATGGGCTGCATGATCACTTTACCAGTAGTGGTAAATAGCTCTTACTTGAAGCGGGCAACCTGTCACAAGTGGGGTCCCAACACTGTTTGATATCTTCTTAAGTGATCTGGATGATGGGATTGAGTGTACCCTGATGAAGATTGCTGGTGGCACCAAATTGGGGAGGGGAGTGGACACTTTGGAAGGGAGTGGATAGGAAGGAAAAAGGGAGACGACTTGCATAGGCTGAAAGAGAGGACTAATAGGAACCTGATGAAGTTCATCAAGGACAAGTGTTAGGTCTTGCACTTGGGAAAACATAATCCAGGAGTGCAGGACAGGCTGGGATCTACCTGTCTGGGGTGCAGCAGCTCCGTGGAAAGGAACATGGGTGTCCTAGTGGACAACAAACTTGATAATGAGTGAACAGTGTCCTACTGTGACAAAGAAAGCCAGCAGGATGCTGGGCTGCATCAAGAAAGGCATCACCAGCAGAGATAAAGAGTCCTTATCCCACTCTGCTCAGCGCTGGTCAGACCACGCCTGGAATGCTGTGTTCAGTTTTAGTCCCTGCTGTACAAAAATGATGTGGACGGGCTGGAGAGAGTTCAGAGGAGGGCCACAAAGATGATCAAAGCTGCCATATGAAGAAAGGCTGAGAAAACGGGGTTTGTTCAGTCTGGAGAAAAGAATGTTTAGGGGAGACCTAACCAGCAAGTGCCAATATTTAAAGAGTGGTTACAAAGAATATGGAGATTCCCTTCCTACAAGGACTCACATGGAAAATAGCAGGGGCAATGGGTACACGTTACTCCTGGGGAGGTTCTGACTGGAGACAAGAGGGAAGGTTTTTCACAATGAGAACAATCAACCATTGGAATAATCTTGCCAGGGAAGTGATGAAGTTGCCAGCTTTGGACACTTTCAAGGTTCAGCTGGACAGGAGCAAGGCCAGCTTGTCTAGACGGTGCTTTAGCCAAGAAGATTGGACTAGATGATCCTGGAGGTCTCTTCCAATCTGGTATTCTATGATTTTATGAATGACTGAACACCCCAGCAGAGGGTGCAACATCCCCGCAGAGCTGGGCACTGCTACCCCCGCAGGAGTCTCCATGGGACAGTGGGAAGACCCTGAGCTATGCAGGACGGGCAGCACAAGGTGCTCCAGTCCTCTTGCAGATGGCAGCACTGCCTGGCTGAAGGGTGGCTGATGCTCTGACCTCTGCCTGATGCAAAATGTAATGCATGAAACAGAGCTGCGATCCCAGGACCACACAATGCTGCCCCTGGCCCCAGTCTGGGTGATGCTGGGCTGAAGCCCTGGGACTCGGAATGCCTGCTGGGTGATGGGTGGTGGCCCCAGGACAGTAGACACATTGGCTACATCATCACTGTGGCATGAATTGACCCACTCCTTGTAGAGTCTGGTGAGGGTGGGCTGGGCAGACGGCTCCTGCCCCAGCCTTAAATCCTACACATCTTGATCCTTTGTTTTGGGGCCCCTGGGTCTTTTGGTGGGGAGGTTTGCACCGCTGTTCAGGGAAAGGTTTTCACCAGCAGTCGGGAGTCGGTTTGCACCAGCATTTGGGGTAATTCGGGAAGAGGTTTGCATGAGCGTCGAGTGAGAAGATTGTACAAGGATTCGGGGAGAGAGTTGCACCAGCATTCAGGTGGTGAGGAGGTTTGCACCAACACACGGGGAAAGATTTGCACCAGCATTCAGGTTCAGTGTTTTGGAGGGCAGTTTGCCAGCCACGAAGGCTTTCTGGAGATAGGGTCTCTGAGGTCACCAGTCTGGAAGGAGTAGCTGACAGCTAAGAGATGCCACAGGACCTTGCCCGTGACCCCACCATGTCGTCCTGCTTCTGCCCAGACCTTGAGGCTGCCCGCGCAGACACGTCTGACTGGGGCATGCTTTGCCCAACGGCAGGCACTCTTTGGGGACCTGCAGCTGCGGCACAGCACGCATGCCAGGCGGCTGGCACCATGGAGGTGACAGCACAGCCCTGCAGGATGCGAGTCAGCCCATCCACCTGTGGCCCTTGTTAGCCATCTCCCTGGGGACACCAGACAGCTGCGTGCCTTGGCAGGGGCGCCAGGCTGCTGCAAGAGGTGGCAGGATAGGTTGGGGACCCCCTGTGCCTTGTGCCCATGGGAAGGGCTGGATGCAGAGTGTGGCTGGATCAGGGTCCAGGGAGGTTCTATTCTCCCAGCTTGGATCCTGTTGAGTGCTCAGAGTGTGCTGGAAGCAGGTGCTTCACCCCCAGGGTCCCCAGGGCTCTGGCCCAACTTGCTCTTCAGCCAGGAGCAGTAACAGTTAAGCAGCAATTAACACCATCTCCCCAGGGGAGGGCTTTCCTCAACTGAGAGTGCCCTCAGCATCACCCGTGGCTTCCCATCTTCAGGCACACATACCATGGCCATCTCCTCCTTCCCCAAGATATCAATCCTCTGCCTCAAGGTGGTGAGTGCCTCTCCCAGGAGCTTTTACAGCTGATCTGGCTTCTGGAGCTCTATGGATTTTCTCTGGAGGCCACCAGGACACCACTGCTGTGGTGTGGATGCAGTGGCAGCCCCCTGCAGCTGTGGAATGGGATGAAATATCCAAGTCCAGCTTTCAGCAACAAGCTCTTTTGTCCTTGCAGACCCTACGGATGCTGCCAGGGCAGCGTCTCCCTCCTAACTCTCCCCTGAATCCAATTCTCAAGCCCTGTTCCCCTCCCAGCTGCAGCACAGGCACTGTACAAGGAAAATCCCCCTAGGCAGGTGAGCCCCTTTTGCCAGCAGCCTGGTTCCCATGGATCACACAGCACCAGCAGCAGCCGCAGCTTTCTCTGGGAGCTCCGTGGATGTGGCCAGCCCTGGAGAGGCCTGCAGCCATGGGCACCACTCACCAAACCCCTCCTCCCAGCGACCCTTGGTGTCTCTGTGGGGTTATTTTGGGTTTCCCAGCACTGCTGCAAACAGGCCATTCCCAGCAGCCGGCTGTCTCTGGTGCCCTGTGCTCTTTTGGCAACCTCCAGCGCCTCCGCAGGAGAGGACCACCCTCATCCCAGCGGATGGGTGTCCCTCCTGCTTGCAGGGGCTGGGACAGTTGTGGGATCAGATGGGCACTCTCCCCACTGTCTGCTCTCCTGGAAATACGTGGGGGCCCTCGAGTTTGCGATGTCCTGGGTGCACCACCTGGTTTCCCCTCATTGCTGCTGTGGGGCGCTTAGGGGACACAAGTGATGAGACAGGGACCTGAGGGTGGGTCAGGTTATTAAACACAACAGGCAGCCGTGGAGTCCCCAGAAATACCCGCGGAGAAGCCAGAAGCCCCATAAGCGCACCATCTGGAGGCTGGTTGGACACAGCTGTTTAATGGACGCTTCTCAGTACAGAGTGGGCGTTGCGACCCACACACCCAAGGCCACCTCCTTGCCACGGCCATGGCTCTGGCCCCATCTTGGACCTGGCATCTGAAATATCCCCGTTGGCCTGACACGCCAGGGTGGTAGAGGAAGCTGTCACGGCACCAGTGTGCCTCCCAGTCTGGCAGCGGGGAAAGTCCCTAGACAGGGTACCTGTGCCCTGGCTGGGGAAGGGAGGGGGGACAGGACGAGCAGGACAGTATCCCCATTGCAACGAGGGGTGAAGATGAGGGAATGATGAGGCTGCACACCATGGGACACCCTGGGGCACCCCAGCTGAACCAGGGCAAACTGGGCAGAGAGAGGATGAGGGCACCATGGGGAAAGGGTCAGAGGGGCAGGGGGCAGCTGCTGGGGCTGCCATGAGACCTGGACATCCCGAACCCTGACATGAACAGGATGAGATCTCCAGGGGTCCTCCACCTGCAGGCTAAGCACGTCTGTCCACCTTGGGACTTCTGGGCACCAACCTTGCCCAGCGAGTGCCTCATCCCTGCAAGTGACACCTGTGGGGCTCTGGGCTTTGCCTTCTCCTCCTCTTCACCTCGAACACCGATGTGCCCAGTGAGGTGGGGATGCTCGCTCACCGTACTGGGGAGCGTGTGGGACCAGAATGCTGAGCAGGGGGAGAGCATCCCATGGGAGCAGAGGGGACAGGAGCAGATGAGGGATGCAGGGGAGTGCTCCTGTGTATCTGACCTCCCACCCTCCCTGTTGCTTTCTGTTCCCAGTGCTCCTTCCCACACTGTCACTGTTGGCATCAAAGAATAGTTGATGCCCATGGCTCTGCTGGAGGCTGGGGGTGCATGGCTGCTCTGGGCTCCAATCTCATCCCATAATTACCCAGATCCAGCTTCAGGACCACTTCTCGGGGGCTGGCCCTGCTTGGCGTGCGGGCCCCTGGGGACTGGTCCCTGATGTCTCCAGGGACTGGTGGGCCAAGGGGTGCAGAGGAGCTGGGGATCATGTGGGCAATGGGTTCCCTGCCCCCTGTGCCCCATGGCATCCCAAAGAACTAGACCTCTTCCCCACAGTGAGGTTTGTGGGGAGCACCCCTGTGCCCCACGTCATGCCTGGGCACAGGACCCCTCCCCACAATGGGCCCTGTAGGGAGCACCCCTCTGCCATCCCCAAACAGAAGACCCCTCCCTGCAGTGGACCCTGTGAGGGGCACCGCTCTGCCATCCCCAAACACAGGACCCCTCCCTGCAATGGACCCTGTGAGGGGCACCCCTGTGCCCCGTGTCATCCCCAAGAACTGGACCCCTCCCCACAGTGAGGTTTGTGGGGGGCACCCCTGTGCCCCATGTCATCCCCAAGAACTGGACCCCTCCCCACAGNACACGTGAGATCAGCGCTCCCGAGGACTCTCCTCCCAACCCGGGGGGTGTCAAACCCCTTACCCCAACCCAAAACCATACCCCTGCCTCACCTGGCTTCCTCCTGCTCCGCCGCCGCCGCCGCCAGTGGGGTCTTCTCCTGGCTCTTGCTGCTGCCGCTGCTGGCGGGGCTGCTCTCCGACATTGGCCCTACGTGGCTGATGCTGTGGGAGGGAGGAGGAGGATGACCTTTGCCCCTCCTCATGGCGCTCGAAAAGGCGGCGGTGGGGGGAAGAGAGAGCGCGGGGTCAGGGTAGGGCTGCGGGGCCATGGAAGAGGAGGCGGTGGGGAGCGGGGACACCCGTTTGTGCACTGAGCCGCTTTGGTGGGTGCTGGGGCTGCGGTGGAATCCCCAACGAGGATGTTANAGCACCCCTGTGCCCCACGTCATGCCTGGGCACAGGACCCCTCCCCACAATGGGCCCTGTAGGGAGCACCCCTCTGCCATCCCCAAACAGAAGACCCCTCCCTGCAGTGGACCCTGTGAGGGGCACCGCTCTGCCATCCCCAAACACAGGACCCCTCCCTGCAATGGACCCTGTGAGGGGCACCCCTGTGCCCCGTGTCATCCCCAAGAACTGGACCCCTCCCCACAGTGAGGTTTGTGGGGGGCACCCCTGTGCCCCATGTCATCCCCAAGAACTGGACCCCTCCCCACAGCGCACCCCGTGGGGGGCACCCTGTGCCCCGTGGCATCCCCGGGCAGTAGAACCCTTCCCATGGTGGCGTTTGCGGGGGGGGCACCCCGTGCCCCAGGGCATCCCCCAGCACTGGCCCCCTCCCCACTGTGGGGTCTGTGGGGGGTGGGGGCGGTGGGGCCAATCCCTGCCCTTCCCCGCTGCCCCCCCCCC
>WEIS01043353.1:23388-68346 GCA_013389965.1 Todus mexicanus
GTCTCAGTGTGCCCCGTCTCCGTCATCCCCACGGCACTGTCGTTCTGCAGGTCCCCCATGCGGCGCAGGCAGCCGTCGTGGTACACCCGGCTGCAGATGCGGCACGGGAAGAGGCTCTCCGCCGTCCACACCTCGCAGATCTCGCACATCTCATCGTTGATGATCTGGGGAGAGACAGGCAGCTGNGTGGGTGGGTGGGCTGTAGGATTGTGGGCATGGGTGGATAAGCTTTTGGGTTTCAGATGGGCTGGGCTGTAAGGGTCGCAGATGTGGATGGATGGGTTAAGTTGTAGCCTGGGTGGTTGCAGGCTGATAAACATGTAGATTACGTTGTCCTTCTCCCTTCCCCAAAGCTGGAGCTGCATGGGCCCAGCAGTGACCTCTCGAAGACACCCCGGGGTCCCTCGAGGGCACATCTGACCAGTCTCACCCTCCTCCCCATGTGGCATCTCCAGCTGCCTAGCCTAGCCCCTGGCCCCACTGAGCCTCCTCCGTGGGGCTTTGCTGTACCCAGGAAGGTTATCACAGCCTGGCAGGCACCAGGGACACTTGCATATCTCCATCCCCATCCCCATCCCTCCCTCGCCGTCTCCATGCTCCGTCTGCTTGCCTGCTCCCGCTGCTCTAGGCTGATGTCGGGGGGCTCATCATCATGCAGCTCCCTCTTGGGGCGGATGAAGGCAGGTGGTGTGAACCTGTTGGCTCGGTCAAACTCCTCTGGCTCGACGCCCCGGCCATCCCGCAGCCGTTCCCAGGCCGCCTTGCTGGCGCTGCTTTCCTCCGGCTGGGAAGGTCCCGCTGACGCCTCCTCCTCTCCTTCCTGAACCTCCTGCTCCAGCGTCCCCCGGCGTGCGGCCCCTGCCTCTGCCCGCCGCCGTGTCGACGGCTGTTCCCGCAGCCCGTCCTTGAATGCCGACACGGCCAAGCTGACCTTCTGCACCTTCTCCACCGTCTGCCGCCTGGACATTAACACCCCCATGGCTCTGCTGGCAAAGGGAAGGTGCTCAGTGCTGAGGCCTCAGGCTGCAATGCTGCTCTCCACCCTTGCACCATTTTCCTGGCTCCAAAACGTGTCCCGGTGGCTTTCCCCCGGGGAAGGCTGCACATGGAGCAGGTCGGGGCAGGGAGAAATGGGGACTCCTTGGCATGCTGGTCCTGGGTCAGCTGTGGGGAGGCGGACTTGACACAACAAGGAGATCTGGCCATGGAAGATGTGAGTACTGGTGGGGGGCGTGAGACAGCAAGCAGGGAGCTGGTTTGGGGACACCCTGCCCCACCCATCCTTGCTCTGTAGACTGCATCTTAATAAAAAACACATCCAGGCCCTTCCCATGCCGGGTCAGTGAGTCCCAGAGGGATTGTGACCAGCTGTAACCTTGCCCCTTCCTTGCATGCATCCCAGTCTGCCTTGGAGAAAGCCTCTTCGGCCAGACAAGGGCAAGAGGTGTGCTCCCAGCAGCTCTGCCCAGGGCTGGGGCAGATCAGAGCTGGTGCTGGGTCACTCACCTTCCCTAAATCTCAGTTCACCCTCCCGGTCTCTTCTGGGCTCATGTGCTCGTCTATATGTGTGTGTGCTGCTGCCCTGATCACTGCTCACCCTGAATTCCACCCCAAAATGCGGGTCAGGGCTGGCTCTCAGCACAGAGAGAAGCTGGGCCAGCCATGGGAGGGCTGTGGGGATGCAGGAGGGACGAGGAGGAGTGCATGGGTCTGGGGCACACGGGGACTGAGAAAGGACATTGGGCTGCAGGACCGAGGGAAGATCATCTCAGGGTAAAACGGGGAGCAGCAGCAATAGCAGGCTGGTCTCCATCTCAGTGCGGGTGGGCTGAAGCTGAGGAGAAGCAGCGCTTGGTCTCCAGCGTGGGTCACAGCATCACCTTTATGTGGCTCCTGGCCCCGCTGGGCTTGTATTATGGAAGATGCTGCGGCCACGAGGAGCTCCCCGCTGGTGCCCAGGGAGCAGAAGGCAGCACTCGCTGCTTGTATGAGTGGGAGGATGTTGGAGCAGCCATCTCCCGCCTCGCCGTCCTCAGCAGGGAAGTCCCCAGGTAGCGAGATAATGAGCAGCACTCGTGCACACGCCGGGATCTCGCTGATGCAAGGAGGACACGGCGCTGCGGGTGCTGCCAGGGCAGGGTAATTACAGCTGCCCCAAATCCAGCGGTGATGAGCAGAGGGTGTTGGCAGGTTGCACCCAAACACCGCCGCGAGCGCACGCATGTGATTTCCCAGCCTCCCCCCACCACGGAGGGACCATCTGCGTGCCGATTCCCACACGCGGAGCTGGGTGTGCAACACGTGTGGGCCCCATCCCGCGCGTGTGTGTAGGGGGGGTGTCCCAGCAGCATGCACATGCCTGGGTGGGGGGATCTGCACCCGTTGTCCCCCCATTGGTGCTGGTGCCCGGCATACTGCGGCTCCTGGGGCTTCGCAAAGGTGGGAGTGGGGAAGAGCTGGAGGTACGTGTCCAAGCCACGGCAACAGCAGCCCTGCGGCTGTGCCCGTGGGAGGGAAGATACCTGGGTGTCTCTGCATCCTCACGCTGCTGTCACCCCCTGCCCTGGGTCTCAGGATCCCATCGGCTGTGGGCAGGATCAGCTCTGCTGCTGGGCAGCATTGCAGCTCTGCCTGCAGGCTGGGGGTGCCGCAGGGAGATCCCCCCCCACCTCCTTTGCACATCTCTGCATCGCTGAGCATGGGCCAGATCATGGCCTCATCCTTCCCAAAGCTTGGAAGTGGGGAGGAGAGGGTGCAGAGGGCCTAGGCTTGTGGAGAAGAGCTGAACAAGGGGTTGTGGGCCCCAGGTCTCGGGACATCACTGTTCCTAGCAGCCACACTGGTGTTCCTGATCCCCAGTGTGCTGGCAGCATCTCCCCACAGTGTTGTGGGACTCTGGGTGGCCCGTCCCAACCACCCTGTGATGTGACGGGGCAGCCTGGGCAGCAGTGGGGTGGCTGGTATATGGCCCCACTGTAATGCCCTAAAAGTAAGGTTCTCCCTGCCCCATGCCACTGCCAGAGGATCCCAGCCTGTCTCCCTGTGTCCTGTCCACCCCGAGGCCACCAAGTGTCTCCTGCCACAGGCGGTGCCACCAGCTGCTGCGTTCCTGGAGTCTGGGGGGTGTCACTCCTGTCACAGCTTGTGTCTGTTCTCAGCCTCACTGGCCTCCCTGTCTCTGCTAGTGCTGCACCGCTGGACCCTGCCTGCACATCCAGGGGCTGGATGGCCTCACCCCAAGCTTTGTCTCCAGAACTTGCTACCTCTCCACATGCTCCCTAGGTACCCTAAACCTTCTCTGCACTCTCCAGGACCCCGCTGACCCATTGCCTGTGTGGACTGGAACATCACCCCACACCGAGCCTGGCTCAGCTCAGGGTCCTGTCAGGCTTGGGGGGGTCTCCCCTCTCCCAGGGATCCCTGGATGTAGGAAGGGGGGACCAGAACTACCCTTGCCCCATAGCAGCCCAACTACTCGAGCATCCCCAGCGGCCCCACATGTCGTTGGCAGAAGGTGTCTTCCCCGCTATTTGAGTCCACCCCCCGAGGTGCCTGGCAGTCAAGATCCATGTCACTGCCTGGCCCACCTCGGCTCGAGGTGACGGGGCCTTGACCTTGCTGTCGGGTCTCAACACGGGGGCTATTTTTAGGTCACCCCCACAGAGGAGCTGAATCTGGTCAGTGTCTGGAGCTGCCCTCAAAAGTCCAGCTCCACCGAGTCCTACCGGCAATGGGGGCAGTTGCAGTGGTTGGTGGGCGCCCTCCCACCCCCTTTCCTTCCCTTGTCTCAACATCCTGCACACCTGCCCTGTTCCCTGTAGCAGCACCCATTCCCCGCATTGTTCTGGTGGGGATTTGCTCCTTGCTGCTTCATCCCTGCTGCAAAACACTGATCCAGAAAGCGCTTCATCCCCGTAGCGCCCATGGGCTCGTCTTTCCCAGCCCCATGCAGCTCTTTGTGTGGGGAAACTGAGGCACAGAGGTGAGGCTGGTGCAGCTGCCATGGGGATCAGCCTGTTTAAGGCAGAGAGGAGGGCACTGGTGGGACAGAGCTGGTGGCCAGTGTGGAGGCACCCTCGGAGAAAGAAGCAGGGCAGAGCATCCTGAAGCAAACAGAGCTGCCAGTCCCTGCACGGCTCCGAAGTCTCCTTTTGCCCCCTGGCAGAGAGAGTGCCCGTGGCTAGTGCTGGGCTTACAGGATGCCAGATTTGGCTATGAGGGTGGCGGTGGGTGCAGGGCGGTGGGTGATGCGTGGGTGGGAGTACTGCAGCACGGCGGGGGCGTTGTGGTGGCTGGGAGCACAGGCTGGATGCGGCGGGGAGCAGCGCCAGGTGGCTGTCAGGGGTGGATGTGTCAGGAGAGGGTGTGCCATGGCATGGCTAGCAGCACGGGGTGGGTGTTACGGCTGAGGGTGTTGCAGTGGCTGTGGGCATGGCGTGGGTGGTGGCTTTGGGTGCAGGGATGTTGCAGCAGCCGTGGGCGTGGGGTGGTGTCTGTGGTGCTTGGGGACGTGGGATGCGTGTGTTTCGGGGGCCATGGGTGCAGGGCGGGCTGTTGTGGTGCCCAGCGGTGACACGGGAAGCTGGGGGTGCGGACCCATAGGGCCCACAGGGTTGGCTGTTGCCTCCCTGTCTGTCCCTGGCACAGCTCTGCTCGCCTGCCCTGTGGTGCGTTCTTGGTGCAAAGCCACCACACCAAACCAAGGTCCAGTGGACACACTGAGCGGGGTCCATGGCACCCACTGCACCCACCTTCAAGGGGATGCAGCAGAGGTGTGCCAGGAGCAGGACTCCTCCCTGGCTGGTCCCCCAGGCCTCCTGCCTGCTCTCAACAGGCTCCAAGTGTTTTTACCCCTTAGTGCTGTGTCTTCCTGGGAGCAGCATTAGGGACCTGATCGGGAGAATACCCTGGGGACCCTGGAGGCCGTGGCAGCCCAGTCCCAAGGCTCAGTCTGAAGGGCACCGAGCAGGGCTGGGAGGAGCTGCTGTGGCTCTGGCACAGCCCTGCCCACCCTGCCAGCTGATGCCTGCCTGGGGTGAGGGGTGCCAGGCAGTGCAGGCAGCAGGTTCTGCTTGGGAGAATCCACATCCCACCTCCATGAGCTGGTTGGGGATGCCCAGGGGAGTCTGGCAGCACCCCCTTGTCCCCTCTCCCTAGCAGATGGCACGTGCTGGGACTGTGGCACTGCTGGGGCTACTGCTGCGAGATGACCTGGTTGCCGTGGGGCAGGGGGTCCGTGGTTGACGGTACCATCTCCGCCCTCTGCAGAGCTGCAGGGGCCCGGTGGGGAGGTCTCGGGGGTGACTGGAGCCCCAGCTGTGCTGTGTCCCCTCTCCTGGGGACACCGAGCCGGTGGCTGCTCGCAGTGCTGGATCAGGCTGCCTGTCCTGCCGCGCCATGGCAGATTTTATAGGTGTGTCGCACGTTTCTGTCTCCCAGAGGGGGATGAAAATGCTGTGACAGCAGAGTCCCTTCCCCTGCAGCAGACACAGCTCCTGCCCAGCTTCCCACTTCTCTTCCTCATCTCCCTCCCCAACCCCTCTCCCCAGCACCCACATGAGGACCCCGACACCCAGGCAGGACCCTCCCACACGACCTGCATCCCCACTCCCAGACACCCCATCCCAGGAGCACCAGGACCCCAGGGACACCAGGACAACCTTCCCATGGGTTTCATGACATGCAGCCAGCCCATGCCATGCACTGGGCAAAGTGCCAACATTGCCAAAAATGCCACTTACCAGGATCAGGGTCCGTCTGGGGAGCACGAGCCCTAGAAAGCAGTCCACATGATGTCCATCGCTGCTGCCTCTGGCCACAACCCCCTCTCCACCTGCGGGTGCTCACCGCATCACACACCTCACGTCCAAATCCTCGTCGGGGGATGGAAGGATGAGGCTGGTACCCGGGGAGCCAGAGCCCTGCACTTGCTGCCGGAGGATGCAGGAGACAGCGAGATGCTGGGAGCGGATGCCTGTGTCTAGCGCACACACACACACACACACGGAGGAAGCAGGGAGCTTGTGACTGGGGCTGAGCAGATGCAGCCTGGTTTGCTATCCCTGTACCAATTGCTGCCTGAGCTGTGTTAAACAGCTCTCTGAGACACGAAGCATTTTTTTAACCGGGCTGACGTTGGCTGGGAGATACCAATAAAAGCTTTTGCTGCATCTCCTCTGGCCCCCAGGGCCGAAACGCCTTTCTTCGAGACAACCTCAAGGACTACAGAGATGGGGGTGCATCTGTGGAGGAATGAAGATCTCCCTTGCTCACCTGACACGGTCTTCCCCAGACCCAGCATCTTGGCCACAGGCTGCCATCAATTGCTTTAACCCAGTGCCTGCCGGTCAGGGCTGTCTTCTGCTTGCTGGGGTGCAGCAGGGGCATGGTGACTCCTCGCTGTGAGCAGCTCTGTGCACCCGGTGCAGTGCAGCACCAGGGGGTTTGGTTCTTCTGGTTCCCAGGACTGGGTATCACTTGGGTACACACCACAGGGCTGCAGCAGGCTGGGGGCTCACAGAGGTTGTGAGGAAAGCGGTGGGACGGGGAGGGAGGATGCTGGGCTGGAGAGGAGGGCATGGCCCTAATGCAGCACTTCTGAAGGTGGGATATCTTCTTCCAAGTGCTTCCCCAGCTGACCCACACCGTCCTGGTGGAGATGGTCTCTCAGTCACCTGACACTCCCCTAAGATGGGGTACTGCTGGCTGAAGAGGTTGTGCTTTCCCCTTCAAGAGCTGCCAGCGGTACTTTGTGGTGATTTAGAGTGCCAAGAGCCTCTGAGCCCTCCTAGGAGCAGCTTCCAGCCAGGCTTGGGTTAATGCTGAAGGTTTGAGCAGAAGGGCCTGGGAAGTGGGAATGGCAGCAGGGTAGCTCTGCCCCTCGGCCAGGCTGGATGCAGTGAGTCCTCTCCTGGCTAGAGGAGAGGGATGCTCTACTCAACCCCCTGCACTGCTCCTGTTCCCAGGATGCTGCTGCATGGGGAGCCCCTATCCCATCCTGACATCCTGGCCATGCCAGCCCCTGTGCCCTCCGTGGGGCAGGGCCTGGCTGGCTCTGTGCAGACCTTCCAGCCCCACGGAGCACTGGACCTGCGTGCATGAGTGCAGTGGTGCCTGTGCCTGCAGAGGTGCTCAGGAGACCATCGTAGAACAGCAAGCGGCAGTGAAAGAAGGTTACCTTTCCCACGTAGAGCGTGGGGAGCATGGGGTTGGAACCATGGGATGAAGTCCTGTTTGATGGCTGAAGCTTGCCGGCTCCTGGGTGATGGACACCACCATCCCTGAGGTCTTCTCCACCTCTGAAAAAGCCTCTGCCAGACCTAGCGTTCGATGCCCCTGCAGTGCCCTGCCTTCTCCAGAGCAAGAAACTGGGTCAGGGTAGCCTCAACGGTGCTCCCAGGACCGCATTTGAGGTAGGTTTGCTCCAGCCTATGCCATACTCTGGTGCCAGGCTGGTCCCTGACACCTGACTCAGCTCCTCACCCTGTGCCAGCTCTTCCTAGACCCATGGGCAGTGACACTGGTCCCACAGTACCAACGCCTCCGTTACAGACCCTTCCCACTCCTGCACGTCTCAGCCAGGAGTGAGCTGAGACCATCTGCAGCTCGCGTCACCTGCAAGAAGATCCAAGGCCTGATAAAGGCAGCGTCTGGGTGTTGTGCTGGGATCTGAGCTGGTCCACGTCTCCTTTCCCAGCCGGGTGGAGATGCACAAAGCCGGGCTGCAGACAGGATTTGTCTGCTTTCTGCCTGTAGCTGTCAGGTCCTGCCTTACTTTGCTCTGTCAGCTGTGGGAGCCTTGCAGAGAGCTTCTGGTTGACCTGCCCTCATCCGAGGTGCCTCTCTGTTCTTCATCCTTCCCCAGAGATGTTTTCCTTTAGGGCAATTCACATTTTGCATTATTTGGCCCAGGAGGAATGGCGGAAAGGTGCTGGGATGCATGTGGGTTGGAGAAAGTGGAGGCCAACTGTAAAGGGGGCCAGAGGAAAACATCTCCACAGACAAACGCTGGCCCCAAAGGACTGGCAAAAGTGCGAAGCGGTGGAGGAGGAGTGTGCCAGCAGGCTGTGAAAAGCTTTAAGTGCCTCTGCAGGGAGAGCCCAAGCGGACCAGTGGCCAAATTCCTGGAAAAGCAAAGACGAGGAGGAGCCCAAGTCCTCCTTCTGTTCAAGCTGCTGTGGGGCTTAGGGATCCTGCTGCTGTCCACCCTGGTGCTCTGAGGTCCCTTCTGCAGCCAGGCTGTGTAACCCTGCGGACAGGACTGACTGAGCCTGGGATATGACAGCTCTTTGCCAGTCCTTGGGTTGCACAGAGGCCCAACTAGCCCTGCGGTGTCCCACCAAAGAAGAGCTACAGCCCAGATGTGCCTCTGCAAGGGGCATCCAGCAGCCTTCGCCTCGTGCAAGATGCAGGATGCTCTTGCACACCCTGGGGAGAAGGAAAGACACAGTCTCCCGCCCTCTCCGAAAAAACACAGTGTGGTTGTGCTCCCATTGGACTGGGCGCAATGGCAACAGGCTGGGAGAGCTCTTGGCAGAGCCAACAGCGCCGGACTGCTGGAGGAGGGCTGCAGGGGCGGAGGTGAGAGCTGAGCTGCAGCGGGAATGTGCATTTTCGTCAGCTCCCCCCCTTCCCCTCCAAAATCTCTCATGACGCCCGCGTGTAGGTCACTGGCTGCTGCAGCGACGCGGCGTGTGGGCTCACCATCTGCGGCTGCTTCTGGAGCCCGCCGCCTGGGAACACCGCATCGTGCTGCCCCAGATCGCCTCAGCTCCTGCCTAGCCCCCAGCCCCAAAGCCACCAGAGCCCTGGGGGGCTGCAGGGTGAAGGGTCTGCGTTTGGATGGTGGGGACACGACCTTTTGGCTCCTGCGAAGAAGCAGGAGCAGCAGCGGCGGGGCGCCTCCGCGAGCCAGAGTTGCTGCCAGTCAGCGGGGGGTGATGGAAAAGAGAACTTGTCAAAATACTGAGATATCTTTTTTCAGGAGATTACAAGTTTGGCTGATGGAGATAATAGTGTTGATGCACGGCAGGGAAGGTTTGGAGAGGCATCGGTGCACCTCGCAGCAGCTGGTTCAGGAGGGGAGAATGATGCCAAAATCAGCATGACATAGAATAAAAAACGTCTGCCTGATGGGCTGCCGTGTAAGACTGCAGGCAGGGAATGGCAGAGCATCGCCCATCACCGGCAACAAGCACTGCAGGAGGAAGCCAGTGAATGAGGAAGACCCTTCCTGGTTCTCTCCAGCTGTCCCAGCCCACGTCCAACACCCATGTAGGCTCCATGCAGGGGAAGGGGCTCTAGCTCTCACTCGTGGTCCTGATCACAGCAGCAGACATGATCCCCCTCTCCACCAGCACCCAATCGAGACATCTCCTGATGCTAGCTGCAGACAGCACCTCCCAAGGCCACGTGCCGATGGCTGTCCTTCATGTCCACCGACAGCTGTACATCATGATCACCGATGGTTCTTCATCGCTGCTCCCGGACATTCACAACGGCTGGTCGGGGGCTGTTCATAACAGCCCTGGTCATCAATGCAGGTGCTGTGCATGATGCTGGTGGTTGTTCACGACGCTCCCACCATCGAGGCTGGGTCTTTGACACTGCCTGTCACACCCCTGGCTGTCAATGCTGTTGTACTCTGGTAATATCACACCCCGACAGCTCAGTCATCGGTCCCTACAGCCTCTGGCTCCCTGCAGCCCCAGCTTGGTGGTGGAGTTGGGCTGCAGCCCTGTGCCTCCCACCTAAAGTGTTCAACCTGCTTCCTCAGATGGGGGCAGTTCCCTGGAGCAGCCCCTTATCCTGGGCTGTTCTGACACCTTCCCCTCCAACTCCTGTCCCATCAACAGTTCCCCCACTGGTGTAGGGCAGCAGTGCCGATGCTATTGCAAACTGCTGATGGGGTCATCACTGCTCTGTGGCTCCTGCTCCCTGTACTCACCCTGCTGTGATGTCCGGGACAGAGATGAGGACAGGGATGGGGACGCCAGGTCCTGGCTTTCTCCCTGCCCTCAGTGACCAGCGTGTCCTGAGCAGGCGCTGCCAGGTGGTGCCCAGCACAGACACAGCCCCTCCTTCGGCCCCATCAGCAGCCGCAAGGTAACGAGCTGAAGTAGGTTAAGACGCCACAGATGCTGGCTGTGTGCCTCGTGGCTGTGGCACTGTGTTTGTTTGCTCTTTTTTCCTCCCATCCTGGGGCTGGAGGGCAGAGCTCTTGCAGAGCATAATTACTGACCAGCCTTTTGTACACTGTCAAGGTGCAAGGGCTGGATTTGCCTCCTCCCTACAAGCTTTCACGGAACCCCAAAATACCCTGGTACAAAGGCCTGGGGCAGAATTTGCCTAATGAATCTTCAGCTCCGCAGAACCTGTGAGTTTGTAATCGTGGTCTGTTCTGATGCATGTGGTAGCTGAAATCCCGGCTGGGGCAGGGGCAGGCACTGGTTTGCGTGGGTAGGTGACACCACTCCTTTGTCCAGCTGCAAATTTGGGCTGAGTTCCCACTCTGGACTGACCCAATGTCACCTCCTGGGGCAGGAGCACATTGTGTTGCCCAGGACAGTTTTAGCTCTGTCCAGAGACTTGCCCTGGTGCAGAGCCGAGTGCTGCTTTCTCCTTATCCTCGCCTGCATCTGACACAGCCCTTCCTCACTGCTGTGTCCCCACATCTGCTGAGCTGAGCCATGGCAGCCCGGATCTGCTGGACATGCAGTCCCGGGTGGACAATGCATCCCACCAGCTACTCCAGTTACTGGAAGGAGGAAACCCAGCCCTCGCCCAGCCCATCCATCGTCTGGCTTGTCCGCTTCCAGGTGAGCCCTTGCTGCCTGCTGCTGTCTGCTCCTTGCTACTGTCCTGCTCATCACAGTTTGGCTGTTCCCTTTTCCCTGTACAAGACTGAGCTCTGGGCAGCCTCAGAGAGAGCGTGAGGTGCTCAGCACCATGCTACCTCATGCAGCTGTTTACTCACATTGCTCTTCCGTGAGCTCACTTCATCCTAATGATAAGGGGGAAAAGCTGGTGGGGATCAGTGTTGGGATGTGGGGAGGGGATACAGAGAAAGGATGGAGTCTGACAGTGCAGATGGCTGCCAAAGTGCCCCCAGGGGAGCTGGGAGGAACGTGCAGGGTGAGGGAAGCAGGGAGATTAAATAAGTGGGAGGAAGCCAACACCCTATGCTGGCACAGGGGACATACCTTGTGGTCTATGGTCTCCAGGAAGGTGTTCGCCAAGGACTGCTGCCTGGGCGTACCCTGGGCCGCCCTTCCAGGGGGTGGCGTGTCTCTGCAGAGCAGCTGGGGCATGGAGCCGTGGGTCTTTTGACCCTGTCCCTGCAGCTGGCAGCTCACCAAGTCTGCCCCTGATGAGATGAGGATGCTCCCTCCTGACAGATAATAACTGAGCACTTTAGAGCTCTCTAATCTAGAGGCACTCTTGCAGGCATTAGCTAAATGACCCTCTTCACTGGGCTAGTCCAGCCAGCTTCTAGCGAGCAGCTGTCCCCCCTAGCCTGTCCCCTTCCCTCCATCTGCAAGTCCCCAGAAAAGGTCATGGCCACCAGACTCCATGGTTCTCCAGGGACTGCTACCCCCTTGCCCTAAGTGGGGACATGAGTGTACCCAAATAGCGGAGCTTGGCACGGGGACTTGTCCCCCAGCACACTGCAGGGCTCTGGAGAGCAGGCAGAGGTGGTAGATGCACCATCCGTGGAAACATTCGAGATCAGGTTGGATGGGACTCTGAGCAACATGTGCCTGCTCCCTGCAGGGGTTAGGACTAGATGATCTTTAAAGGCCCCTTCCTACCCAAACCATTCTATGAGCCCCGGGGCTGAGGAGAAGGATCAAGGCTAGGGTGACAAGGGGAGCAGCGGGGCTGGACTGTGGATAGGTGCAGGGTTTGCAGCTGTAGTTTCCCAGTGCCAACCCCACAGTAACTTGCAAGGGATGTACTCATCCCACAGGGAGTCACAGACAGGGATGCCAGCGCTCCCTGTTACCCACCCTGCCAGCCTGGCTGCCTCCCTGCAACATCACCCGTCCTCTCATCCTCCCTTGGCGGGGCCATCTCTGCCACAGGCTGGTGGAGCATCCTTACAGAGGAGCTTTTCAAGTGGAACGGAAATGCCTAATGAAGGCCGACTTCATTAACTGGGGCTGTCACGGGGATGATTGCTGCCTTCCTGAGTTGCTTTATGAGCAATAAAGCTGTACAAGAGGAGAGGAGAGGAGAGGANCCAGCCTGGCGTTGCCATACCAACCATATCAGCATCACTTTCAAACATTTACCAAGCAGGCTTGAAATGCAGGGAGGGGAGGAATTAAAAAAAGGAGAGGAGGCCAAACAGAGGGTTGATGGCAGGGGAGAGTAAAAGGGCTGTCTGCGCCTCTTTCATTACGCTGCACAGAGTCCCGCAGGGCAGAAAGCTCTGATTAAAACGGCTCTTGCTGAGATTCAGAGGCTTTTTGGGGAAAAAGAAAGTGCCCCTGCCTGCTGGAGTCTGTCTGAGGTACTCTCGGTGGTAGGATCATCTCGGTTTCTTCATCAGGGTGAGGGGAGGGCTGTAAGACAGGAGTGCTGAGGTCCCTGGGTAGGCAGCACGGGGGCAGGTGGTGGGTGCTGGCTCTGGGAGCCCTGCATTCCCAGAGCTGGCTGGGCTGGTGATGCATCCAGCTGGTGCAGTGACTGGGTGAAGGAGGGAGAAAAGGTGACTAGGAGGTGATGTGGGGCAGATCTTACAGCTGAGAGGGTCTGGCCCCTGTTTGTCTCTGGCCTGGTGTTGTCTCAGGGCAGGACCCATGCCCCTGGCAGCACTGGACCCCGCTAGCATGTGCCTGCCCTGCTTTCTGCAGCTGGGTTGCCTGTCTCACCGGCTCCCCAGCTGTGTTTTGGTCCTTCCTCTCTCATCCTTCCAAAACTACCTCTTTGCCATTGTTGGCCTTTCTGTGAACTGTGTCAGGCCTCTCCAGCACCTCCTGCCCAGCTGGTTGGGCTATGTGCTGCATTTTCTTGCTATCACTGATCTCCCCCTTGCCTCCTCTTCATCCACTCTGTGACTGGCGTGATGCAGGCAAGGCAGCTGCCCAGGGTAGGGCATGAAGGCGGGTGTGCATTCCCTCTCCTGTTCACCCAGCTTCCTCTGAAAACCCATTTAACAGATCAAAATTTTATATTCTGAGCCATGCTGAAGCCCAGAGCACAGCACAGTCTTGCAGATTTCAGTCAAAGGAGAGCCACGTCATGGGCAGAAGGCATCGGCTGCTGCAGGGACACGGAGGAGACAGGGAGAGGGGAGGCCAGGTATGAGAAAGGATGACATAGAAGGAAACACAGGTTTTCGGGGTGATATGTGGCCTTTTTGGCATCCTGTCTCATGAGATGGCCTTTGCTGTGATATCTGAATGCCTCCACCCAAATCCTCTCCATATCAGCATCCCCTGGCTGGGCTCTGACACCCACCTGAGCAGCGTGCGAGTCTTGTGGCACAAGACCATCACCCTGGCTTTGGAGAAGAAGCAGCTGGTCCCTTCTGCCTGCTCATTTCTGAGGCTTCAACATGTAGGGCTGTTTCCCTTCAAACCCTCCCTCCTCCTCCTCTGCGCTGAGCGAATCGCTCCATCCCTTGCTTGCTGACAATGTGCCTCAGCCGTGAATCACCGTGGGCAAGGCTGCTTCGCAGGCATTTCTTGGTCTCCGGAGAAGATCCCATGCACCATGTTACCTCCTGGCCCTGTACCTCCTCCCTGGCCACGCTCAGCTCCTCAGAGTCCCCAGCTCTCCAGAGCCAAGGAAAGGAGCTGGAGGGAGGCAGGGGCTGCTTCTCTTGCATGACCTCTCTCCTTCCCCTCCCAGGTGTCTATAAAAGCTCCGCATACCTGATTTCCATCGTGGTCAGTGAGCATCAGCCTGCACCACCAAACAGGCTGTCTGCTCACCCTCGTCACGGAGGGTTGCAGGGACACATGCCGTGCCCAATGACCTGGGGGACCCTGCCCACATCAAAGCTGCTTCCAGTGGCATGTGGGACCCCTGGAAGTCTCTTGTCCTAGTGGAAGTGGCTGTGGGGGTGGCTGCTCTGATTCTCAGGCTGGGAACAGATGCAGAAGTCATCAGCAAGAGCGTAGCTGAGGCTTTTCTGGGGAAGTGCTGGGATCGCCTGTGCTCCTCGGGGCTTTGCAAGCAGCCGTGAGATGGCTCGGCAGGCACAGTTAGTGTGGTGCCATGCCTCGGCTTATCAGCCTTGCTGAGCATCTCTGAGTGGTCCAGATGGCTTTCTGCTGGCAGAGTGTCATCCTGGCAGCTCGTATCTGCTGCAGACGGTCTGCAGAAAGACCCCCTGCCTCTTTCCATGCACTCCTGGGGGCTGGTGTGCTCAGTGTCTAGTACTGGGACTCATTCAGAGCTTGCCACAGTGCAAATCAGGGCATCAATGAGGCAGGAAGGCAAATCCTCTGCCTCCAGGCTATGTGTGTACTCCTAGCTTCTGTCATCCCTTCTTTGATGGAATAGTTTGGCACGTCTCAGTGGGATGCCCACTGTGTGATGCATCATTGTGTGATGGAGTGTGCCTACTGGGAGCACCCTGGGGTATCCCTCCTGAATCCTGCACCTTCCCTGTAGTCTCCCAACTATGGACCAAGCACCAGCTAGGAGCTGGGACAAGCAGGTACATCCCCTGTGACAGCCGCCAAGCCAGGCTGCATCCTTGTGGCTGCTGCCAGCTTTGCCTTGTTCTGCTGTGAACATCATGGTTTGCCCTCTGTCTTCTCTAGGTGTCCTTTGGAGGGGAAGAAACCTCCAATGCATTACCCCTGGGCTGCTTCTCTCATGCAGCTTTAGAAGGAGATGGCCACCATGACCTCTATGCAGGTGCTGGAGGGAGGGGGACGTGTTGTCCCAGGACCCTGCATCCTACCCCAGGAGAGCTCGAACTCCCATGAAGCACTTCTGGGCCTCCAAGGCGCGAAGCTCCTTTCCGGGCAGCTCCGCCCGTGACTTTTTCAGCTGCCTGGAACATCTCCAAAGGATTGATTTACTGTAATTCCTCTGGAAAGCAACTTTTGTGATTGCTAGCCTGGAGATCTCAAGCTGGACTTAAACAACAGGATCCTAAAGAGGCCATGAATAATTGAGTCTAATAAATATTAATAACTCGCCTGCATGGTGGCAGGGCATGTAATTGCAAGGAGCATTCTGGAAGCACAGCTCTGCAGGCAAGTGTGTGCTCCCAGCAGGGCCGGGGCAGAGCCCAATTAACACTGATGCTGCCGGACCATGCAGAGCTGTGTGTGGCCACCAGTGCTGGCACCCTGCCCTAGGGTTAGTGGTGGCCAGAAACAGGGTGTGCTGTTGTGAGCATTTTGCTGTCCTCAGTGGACTGGTCTCCTGCTGAACCTGAGTGGACTTGCAGCATCCACTGCATCTTTTGGCAGGGATATTCTCCATCTCTGAGCCATCCTTATCCTTCAGGCACCCTGCAGGACCTGGGACATCCACTTCAGAAAGTCTTGCCTACCCCCATGTGCAAGCCAGATGGAGGTATGTTCCAAATTGGAGTAGGCCTATGGATGCTCCCTGCCTTTTAACTGCAAGGACTGGGTGGCCCATCTGTGGCCAGACTTCATCCAGGACTGTCCAACTCACCACAAAACCCAGCACACTGCGAAATTCAACTCCCAGGGCCAGGTGATAACAAGAAGGCACAGTCTAAATTTTGAACAACCCAACAAGTCCTTCAACTTTGGGTGCAGGTGGGCTTGTGTTAGTGAAGACATGAATGAGGGATGGGGTGTGCATGGATTTTCTATTTGTGGAAAGACGGTGACAGGGCGTGTATGTGGCCCTCTAGGCTGAGGGATGTCCTGCAGGGGAAAGCTCAACTCATCGCTCGAACCCTCGCTGAGCAGAACTGAGCTATTGATCAGACCTCGTGCAAAGCCATTGATCAGATCCCGCCCAAAGTAGCTGAGTATTTTTGATGAAATATAACCACAAAGCTCAAGATAAAATCCAGCCATTCTCCTCCAGGGGTGTTGTAGTCCCTCACTGAATCACACACCCAAAATAGCGCTCGCACCTGTGGCTTTTCCAGTGCCCGATAGAACCCAGCATTTCCCAGGCCTCTGATTTTCAAGGCAGATGAGAAAGAGGAGTCTAGAAGGGATCACAAGTGCTTGCATGGAAGGTGGCGGTCTGCAAAGTCTCAGGTGGTGTGAGCAGGGTAGCAGTACGTACACAGAGGCTTTGCCAGAGCATTCTGGATGCTACTGTCGGCTATGCTGCCTGATGACAAAAGGCAGCATGACAAAACATCCTACATGGCATACAGGGGAGCGGGGCAGAAAACCCCTGAGTTTGCAGCAAGGACTGGGGGGAGTTTGGGTAGAATGTCGCTCACAGGTTTCTGCTTGAATACTATGGTGCTTGGGCAGCTGAGAAGGAGACCTGTGAAAGCTTGGCGAGGGTATTGTGATGCTGTATCCTCTGCAGGAGCTTCTCCCACACTGAGCAAGTGTTTCTTTTCCCCAAACTGCCTGGCTGTTGAGACTGCATCTTGCAAATGCGGTTTCAGACAATAACAGCTTGCAATTATGCAGTGCTTTCAAAAACAAGATATCCTGAATTTCGTTAACGTCTTTGTATAAAAGTAGCTGAGGCTGCTGCTGGGATACAAAGCTCCAGCCTGCGCGGAAACGTCGCAGCTGGGATCACCCAAAACTTTCCTCTGCTGGAGGTGATTCATCTTGAAGGAGATTTTAGGGCATTGCTGGCCAGCTGGGGAGCAGTGCCAGGGCTGGCAAGCCAGAGCAAAGGGGGCACATCTCATGGTCTCTGACACCTGCTTTCTGTGTTTTCTATTGCTATATAGTTACAGGAGGGGGATTGACTGGTGATGGGGATTATCCATTCAGGAGTCAAAGGGCTGTGAGCTCTCAGTGGGAAGATCTGACTTAGAGAGGATCAGTAAAGGGAGTAATAATTCCTGTAAGACCCGTTATGGAGCAGAGCGCCTCTGAAACCATTTCTGAGCATGTAAAGGGCAAACAAGGATATCCCAAGGGAAAACTGCTGGAGTCTGAGAGTGGCCACCAACAACCTGACAGCTGGTGGGTGGCAAGTAACGACTGAAGCACCGTGAGGAGTGACACCGGGGCACTGACAGAGGATGAACATTCAGAGCAAAGCCTCGGGTGCCGCTAGACAAGGTGGCTGACACCTGGTACAGCCTGAGTCTGGGAGGGATTAGATTAACATGAGCATTGACCCTCTAAAATTCAGCAAGGGGTATGCAAAGTGCAGCACCGATGTGCAATGAGCCCAGGCAGGGAACTGAGCACCGAGCGGGAGCACAGATAAGAAGGATCTAGGGGTTATCGTGGGCACTGGGCTGAAGACGAGCCAAGAGAGCACTCTCGTCGAGAGAAAGGCAAACCACGTCCTGGGTTACATTAGGAGGAGTGTGGCCAGCAGATTGAGGGAAGTTATTATCCCCTCTCCTTGGTGCTGCTGAGGATGCACAGGTCACGGAAGCCATTCTTGAATAGCTGCTAACAGCAACTCTCCCCCAGCTTCCTCTGCTGATAAATAGACCTGAAAACACAGACAATGATATAGGGGTTGCTGCAGGAGCAATAAAGGGAACCGTGGTATTATTCCAAGGCGCTTGGTGCACTTGCTTGGGAAATAGATGGTTGTTGTGGTTTAACGCCATCTAGGAGCTAAGCACCATGAGCCACTCGCTCACTCCTCCCCCGTCGCCGTTCTCCCAGTGGAATGGGGAGGAGGATCTGCAAAAAAAGTACAACTTGTCTGTTGAGGTAAGAACAATGTAATAACTGAACTAAAATATAATAATAACAATAATAATAATAAAACTCCCAATAAGAGTAGTAATGAAAAGGAATATAACAAAAAGAGGGAGAAATAAAACCCAAGAAAAGGACAAGTGATGCGCAATGCAATTGCTCACCACCTGTTGACTGATGCTAAGCAGCGATCCAGCCTCCCCTGCACAAGTCCCCTCAGTTTATATACTGGGCAGGATCCCTGTGGCTAGTTCAGGTCAGCTGTCCTGGCCATGCTCCCTCCCAGCTTCTTGTGCAACTGCACACCAGGAAAACATGGGAAACTGAAAAATCCTTAACCTAGGATAAACACTGCTAAGCCCCAGCTAAACCCTCACGGTGTTACCAGTGTTATTCTCACACTAAATCCAAAACACTGCACCGAACCAGCTACTAGGAATAAAAATAACTCTTTCCCAGACAAAACGAGGACAACAGTCTTTCTTCAGAGTCCCATATAGTTCAAATGAGACATCTGGGGAAGCAAGGAGCTTAACACTTACATATTAGCTTCTCTTTTGAACAAAAGATTCACAAAAGTCTTGGCTGAAAAGAGCATGACTTTTTTTTCTGTGGTCACAGATACCCCAAAATATTAGAATATAAAAATGCGTCGGGTAACTCTGTGCTGCTGTGCAGCTGCTTCCCAGCTGAAAGGCAATAATACTTCATCTGCCGGACTGTTTGCAGCTAGCAAACTGCTTCAGGACTAGTTGAAAGTGTGATAAAGCGGGTGGTCAGTAGTGTGGCCGATCATTGCTGTGTGAAGCTGGCAGTGCTGGGGCTCTGCAAAGGAGCAGGCAGCAGAAATGAGCATCTACCCGAGGCTGACTGCCCAGCCTGTGTCACACAGAGCTGGCACACATCAGTGTTTTTTTCAACCCTTTTTTGCTTCCAACTATGGCTGATTCAGAGCTTCAGAGAAGACCTGTCTGTTGTGGATGGGTAGAAACACTGCAGCATGTCTTCCCCCCGGGCTTAACTTCATACTTTGTGTTTGAGGGGAGCTCAGATCATTCTGGAGGCTCTCACAGCTATCTATGCCCTAGGTGAAACCTACTGAGCCACATTTTGAGAGGTCTCTAAGGCTGGTGACTCCTGGGAGCGGTCTCGATGCTGGGTGAAGTGATTACCATGCAGTTGTCACTTCAGAGGGAGCTGGCATTGTGTGGTGAGTCTGGCAAGGAGGCTGACACTGGAGAGCTGCTGGCATTGCCAGACTGGCAACAAGGGTCTGGAGCTGATGTTCAAGCCAGTGGCATGGCCAGGCTGGTAACAACTGGCTGTGGAGAGCCTCATTCCCCTCATACAGGGAAATCAGGGTGGGACCCCATGCCCTGGGGCACCTTCGCTCCCAGCTCCTGCCTTCTTGGGTGATCGCAGAGCATTGATCCCCAAATCCTCTCCAATGCTCTCAAAGCTTTTAGGCTCACTGGGCTCAGCTGAGCTCAAAGGCAGCTGCATGAAAGAATATTTTCCCCTTGCAAACAGATGCAGCGACCTGCTTAGCATCGATCCTGTGAGGTTGGGCTTCAAATTCAATTTGTTTCCATCGTGCATGAGAAGAGTTTGGTAAATTGATTTTTAAGAATGAAAATGTATTGAGAGTGATTATAGCTGATATATATAATTTTAAATAATAAGAGGAGGCTTATGATCACTGAATGGTTCACCTAAGGGGTGCAAAAGCGTACAGTAAAGAAAACAGTGTTTTTCTAAGACATTACGTAAAGCGCTGACTTTTATTTTTCGTGAGACGACTCCAATTTCCATCTCTTTTTCAGGGGCGGAAGCCCTGGGAAAGTCACGGAGTGCAGCTGATGATCCCTAAACCTGCAATTTATGCAACTGTTGTAATCTCCGCACAACTGTAACTGATGAATATGCATCATATCATTTCTATGCACAGCAGAAAGTAACCTACTTCTGTCCCAAAGAAAGCTGCAGTAGGTCTGGCCGCATCTTTCTGCAGCCCTGTGCCGTTTGGTGGGGATCTGGTATTCTGGGCAAGGTGGGGCTCTCACGGGAAAACCCTGAGTCCAGGCCTGGTCTGGAGGTTAAGACCAGCTCCATCCATCCACTTTATGGATGCTGAGCATGCTGCTTTGTGCCTGCCTCCTCTTAAGACCCATTTAATGCAGGCTGTGTGGGACAGTGAGGTGGCAGACCTCTGGGGGGAGGGGTAGGAAAGAAGGATGGTGGCCACCTTAGAGGCAGCCCCAAATTAATGTCTTGAAGCAGAAGTGGCGGAGATGTGATAGATGCAGAAAAATGGGCAAGCGACACTGTAATGAGTGTTAATAGGAATCAGGAATTAAATCCTGCCGGCTCATTAGCATGGGAAGAGGTGCCATCTGCCATGGCTGGCAGGTTCCCTGCTACCATTCTAGGGCGGGCCACTTCTGCGGGAATGTGGGGAGAGACCCGTGCCAAGGAGGGTCCGTGCTGCTTTGCCTGTGACAACCAGGAGCTGGTGCTGGGGAGTATCGTGTGTGAGAGTTTCCTTCACCTGACCAGGGGGTCTTCCATGGAAGGAAGATGAGTCCCTGAACACTCTCATTTTGTCCATGGACCCTACAGCCCTTTCCAGTCTGGCCAACAAGGCAGCAGGACTTGTAGCAGAACTGGCACGAGCATGAGCTTTGATCCTGCCAAAGGAAGAGGATGGCCTCTGTGTGAGCGACCTCTACTTGGACTCTTCCCTCCCAACCTGCTGACAGTGTCACAAGGACACCAATTGGGCTCCTCAGGCACAACCAGTGCCTGCAGGTCCTGATTACCCCCGAGACTTCAAGGACTGAGAGAGATTTGGGGCTACCAGGCAGACAGTGGAGCTGAAGAGCTGCCTGCTGGGCTCTGCTCCTCCATATAGCCACCATCACTGGGGAGAATCATGTGCGAGGTACACCCTCTCCTCAGCTAAGGAGGAGTAGCTGTGGCCTCTTGATTTGTCCGTGGTCACCCTAGCACTTCCCAATGCAGCCTGCAAGGCAGCAGGAGCTGCAGCAGGACCCACTTCAATCCTGCCAAAGGAAGATGATGGCCGTCAGACCTATTTCACCACCCCATGCTTGTGCATGGTTGAAGATGGGAGCCAGCTTGATTGTGCAGTGTCTGTTGCTGTCTCAAATTTGAAGTTGAGGCAGGAGGTGTGCAGCAAGCTCTGGTTGCACACAGCAAGAAGATGCCTGGAGATAAAGCTTCCTGGGGCAGCGCAGTGGTCCATGGAAAGCTGCATCAGCTGCTGCCCAGATTCCTGCAGGTGATGACTGGCCCCTGTGACCACACTGCACCTGTGCCCCCTTGCTGAAGCCTAAATGCCTCACTGAGCCAGAACAGGTCATAGAGCAGCAGTTCAGGGCATCCCTGTGGGGCCAACACATCCCCTGCCTGCACTGCATCCCTTGCTCAGACAGTGCCCATCGACTGTCATGACAGTGGTTCCTCCAGCTGCAGTGGGGCTGCTGCCTCAGCCCAGGGTACCAGGCACTTCTACCCCTACTGCTTCACACTTTCTCCATCTCCTCTACCCAGCTTGGCCACCCCTGTGGAGCAGAACTGAACCTCAGACCTCCTGAGAGCCTGAACAACAAGGACCTGACCCAGAGAGAGAAGCCCCTAAAGAGCTGGGTCCTGGCTGCTTCCTTGGACCTCTACACGGTTGTGAAGCCCCTCGAGCCCTGGTGATGTACATAGCACAGAGGGACTGAAACTGTGGCTGTGGGCCATGCTGTGCTGGTGCAGGGTTCTGGCAGCAAGCAGTGCTGTGGCAAGACTGCCCTTTGCTGCCAAAGCTCATCTGGCCAGGGAAGACCCAGCCTTGGGCATGGAGCAGGCTGTGTCCCCCACTGCATCTACTGTGGTCTCCCTGTCCCTCATCCCTGGCATCCCTGTTACAAATCTGAGGCTGAAGCCATGGAAAGGAGCACATGTGGTAGGCAGATCACACATTCTCTGGAAGACCAACTCCAAGAGCACCTCCAGGAACAGACTTGAAAGGGAGATGGACATGCGGCGGCCTTTCACAGAGAATGCCACACTAAGTGGCTGTGCCAGCTCAACATCCTCCACAGAGTCACAGGATGGTAGGGGTTGGAAGGGACCTCTGGAGTTCATCGAGTCCAACCCCCTTGCTAGAGCAGGACCATAGAATCTAGGGCAAGTCACACAAGAAAGCATCCAAATGGGTCTTGAAAGTCTCCAGAGAAGGAGACTCCACAACCTATCTGGGCAGCCTGTGCCAGGGCTCTGTGACCCTTACAGTAAAGAAGTTATTCCTTATCAGCATGAGGTGGAACTTCCTGTGCTGTAGTTTACGTCCATTGCCCCTTGTCCTCCAGCCCAGAAGAGACCCCTGGCTGGTACAGCTCACCTTTGCAGGAGCAATACAAGCAACCTGTAGGAGCAAGCTGCAGTGCCCTGTGCCACTGTGCTACCTGTCCCAAGCTAATGCCACCCAGGGTACTGCAGCGGTCCTGACCAGCCATAATATTTACTTCGTCTGGGGTAAGTGATGGATAAGGAATTGACTGGCAAGAGTTGCAGTCAATGGCTCAACATCCGAGTGGAAGGCAGTAGAGAGTGGTGTCTTGCAAGGGTCTATCCTGGTATCATTTATTTAACTGAGACCATTTAACTGGGGCCGTTACTATTTAATATCTTGATCAATGACATAGGCAGTGGGATTGAGAATACCTTGAGCAAATCTTGCACCAAGCAAAGCAGTGAAGGGCTGAAAAAAAAGAAGTGAAAAGGCATGTGCTTTAGAAAGGCATTGTTAGAGATTGAAGCCCGATCTGTGTGGTGCAGAAGGGGATTTCACTGGTGGGCTCATCAGAGAAGGGGGACCAGCCATTCGAAAGGAGCTGGGTCGGCATGACCAGATGCAAATAGGGAGCTGGGAAGTGTATAAAACTTGTCAGCGCTCCTGGGAGCTGTGCGTGGCTGACCACAACGATGAGGAGGAGGACAGCTTTTACTATCAAAACACATCCTCAACTTCTAAATCTGTTCCCAAAAATAATGAATATGCTGTTACGCAAGATGCAAGAAGGAAGGCAATATGTGTACTCGGTGTTTGGGAAGAAGCAAGGCAGGCTGTGAAATGCTTTCCAGTTTATTGGGCACTAGAGGAGATGCGAGAAGACACACACTGAGGGCAAATATTTCAAAAGTAGCTGCCCAGATAAATTGTACCCAAGAGCCCTCAAAGAATGGGCTGAGGGATCTGAGCTGCAATGTTTTTTATTTCTTAGACAATTGGAATTTCCCTGGTGCTCCCAGGAGATCCTGGCGCAGGCAGGCATCTGCCGGCTATCTGCCTGCTCAGGCATCCACATTCTCTGGAGCACAGAGCATCCCTCATGTGAGTCAGGCATACAGGGACAGCATGGTTGTTACTACAAGTATCTTTAAAGAAGAATGACTGCTTGCTCTTTCTGGGAAGAGTCTGAGCAGAGTAGAGCAAAAACGATGCAAATCCCACATGAGATTTTAAAGGAGACTGGGGCATACCAAAGGGGAAGGAGCCCTTTTGGTCCAGCTCTGCCCCTTTCATTCCTGGGATGGTGAGTAAGTGTGAGCAGTTTTAGGAGAAAGGTCAATTCTTCCCAGACATGGCAGGACCCTGAGAGATTGCTGCTGGAAGAGAGCATCTCTTTGTGGCTTGTGCATGGGCTTGATGTTAACGATTCTCCTCTTGTCAGAGGTTTGATCACCAGTCTACCGAATTGCCTTTCACAGGGAAAACATCCTAACGTTGCTTAGTCATTGCTTCTTCTCAACCTATCTCACCAAGCAAAGTCTCTGGAATAGCCTCCAACTTACTTTGTCCATTCTGCAGCTTTTTGCAGATTCTGTGATGTCTGCACAATTTAAACTCGAAGACCTTGTGTAACCTTGTTCACAAGCTGTGCTGCTATTTCTTGTCCTTCCCTGTGCTGCGAAGAATGTCGTAGGTACCACAGGAAGTGTATTGGAGGTGGGAGACCCCATGACAGCTTAGGGACTCCAGGTTGCCCTGAGCCAAGAAGCAGAAGGTGATTTGGGACAGTGTGTGTGGCCCCAGGCACTAGTAACCATCTGAGGGGAAGCAGCACTTGTCAGCCTGTTCCTCCAGGACCAGTTCTGGACCTGATGACATTCAGAATGATGGAAAATGGGTATTAAATGGCACAGGTGAATCTGCAGACACAAGGAGACAAGCAAGGAGCTAAAACATTGCAAGGACTAGGCAGCTGTGCAGCCAGAGTGAGGCTCAGGGCTGCGAGAGCTGATCTGATGGCTCCCTCTGGCCGTAGGCTTTGTGAGTCCGTGGGAAATGCATCCTGCAGCTGCTCCATTCTCATAGACATCCAGAGAGCCAGGGAACCTGTTTCTTCTCTGAAACTGTTGTCTGTAAAAGACCTCCTCCACCACCTTGCCCTACGAGGTTTTGAGCACTGCAGAAACACGGGGCTAGCGCCATGCTGAGCATCGCCTACAGGTTCTTCTGGCACATGGGAGAGCACCAGCATTTCAAGGCAGCTGGAGCAACAGTTTTGGCAATGCACTTGGGCTGCTGAAATGCAGAAGAAATGTCCTACTGACCTTGGGAAGTAGTTCTCCTCCTCTGCTGAGCACTCTTTACACCACGTATGGGTGCTGCATCCAGCTCTGGCCTTCCTAGTACAAGAGAGATATTGATAAATAGGAGTAAGCTCAGTGTGGAGGCCATCAAAATGGTGGGGGCTGGAGCTCCTACCCTGCAAGGAAACGCTAGAGGAACTGGGCTTCTCTGGCCTTGAGAAGAGCTGGCTTTGGGGAGACCTAAAAGGAGCTCCCAAGCATTGATGACAACATAATAAGAAGTTGGAGCCGGGCGTTTAGTGGAGGTGCGTAATGAGGATGTGAGGGAGAGTGATCTAGCTTGTAGCAGGGGGAAGTCATCCCCATGGGGACAGTTACATGTTTGAAGAGGGGCCTGGAGAAGTGGTAGGATCTCCAGCCTTGGAGGTTTTCAAGACACAGATGCACAAAGTCCTGTGCAACCTGGTCTGATCCCACCACTGCCCCTACCTTGGATGGGAGGTTAGTCTGGAGCTAGTTTGGTTGGTGAGTCTGTGAGATGGATTGGTGAGTCCATGAAGGCAGTGGAAGAAGACTGGGGAGATCAGCAGCTGAGAGTGGTCATGGGCAGAGGGAGCCTGAAGGAAGTATGGAGGAAGGCTGAAGAAATGACTGGCTGATGTCTGGTGGGAGGAAAGACTGCTCTACTCCAGGTAGTACCTGGTACCTGGTGTTAGGCTGGAGGCGAGTTGGTCCTGGCGAGGACCTACTTGGGTCGCAGGGCTCTTGAAGCTGGTGAGTAAGTGTGGGACCAAACAGTCTGAGGAGTCGGACAAACTTGGATAAGAAACTAGCATTTCCTGGATTCAGGCTCATCCCAACATGCTCTTCTGCCAGCTCTGATGGAGATGGGAGAGGGGAAATTAATGGAGCTGCTTGGAAAGTGTTTGTAAACTCTTTGGCCTCACACAGAGGGCTGCAAGGCAAGGGGCTGAGAACAATGTGGGGCAGAGGAGGCCCCATGCAGGGCATGCCCCGGGGCTGGGGGCCAAGCTGGCTCGGGTGGTGGTCACTCAGAGCTGCCTTCTAGGGGAAAAGTCAGTGGGACAATGATGCCTGCACTGGGAATGGAGCAGGGCACAAGGTTACGCCTGCCTTTCAGAGGTGGGAGGGTGTAAGTCAGGGAACATGTGGGGTGCGCAGGGGAAGGAAGCTAGCCGGGCTGTCTCAGCCCCTGGTGGGACCCACGTCTGTTGGTGACTAACAAGAGAACTGCTGGGTCTGGATGGGCTGATTAAGTGTGCGCGGGAAGGCCACCAGGCACCTCGGCCAACTGGCAGGGAACAGCCTGGGGCCAAGCTCCCTTGTCCTCAGACAGAACGGTCGTATCCCCTGTCCCTTGAGGATGGTCCCTGACCCTGCTCACCCCTATACACTTAGCTCGGCGCTCGCTGGTCTGGCTTGAAAGCATGCGAGGGAGTGTGCGCACAATTAATCAGCATACAGAGTGATGTTCCAGCGGTGCCACTGCAGCCTAGGAGGACACCGTCGCTCCATGGCCACTGCCGTCATGAAACAGGAGGTACCAATACAAGAGACTTTTCTGAGGCTATAGGTGATCCCTGGTTTTGCGGTTGGGGTGCTGAGTGACTGAGGGCTGCAGTCATGAGGAAACCAGCAGGGAAAGAGACAAACTCTATGGCCACTGCAGTTTCTCTCTGCCCAGGAGCTGCTGCCACAGCGTCATGAAATTGAGAAATCGGGTCTATGTGCTCTCCTTTTGCTCCTTTCATCCTCCCTTGCCCCTCATCCATGGACAGTTAATCATCTGAAAAGCCTTGCTATCTGGTCATGCCCCTGTGATTTTCTGGGACTCTTTCGTCCTCCTGACTAATGAGAAACAGTTGCCTTTCTCACCATGGTTCACGGTGAGGGCACTCACCAGTGCTGCGGGTTCCCAGGGTCCTCAGTGCTGCCCTGGCAGCTCCTCTGGCTGCAAAACCTGTGCCTTTCACCCACATGCCTTTCAGGAACAAGCTTATTTAAAAAACAACAAAACCAAAAAGAGGAGAAATGAAAGTACTTTTCCTGTTCCTTCCTCTGGTTGCACTCCTCGGTTAAATTAATTAAACTGTTTGTCTCAAAATCTCCCCTCTGTAAATCTGAGCGATGTTTCTGGTTTAACTGGCCAGATTTTGGGTCCAAGTTGTCCTGTTTGTATTATCAGCAAGAACTTTGGCCTGTCGTGCCTGGAAGACATCACCCTGGGAATGTCTGGCTGTGCCGAGAAGGGGATGGGATCTTCTCTAGCAGAGATGCCGTAGATGCAACACCCGGTGAACTACCTACACCCACGTCACCCAGATCCCTGTTCACATCGTGCCCTGACAAAATCCAGCCATGCCTTGCCTTAACTTTGTTCTTTGCAGCAGTGTGATCATTGCCCATCACCTGCCGTTCAAAGCCACTCACCGGCAGGCCAAGGAGGTCCTCGTGTGGCTGCAAGCGTGGCCAAATGTCTGCAGCCATTTGAGCCTGCTGTAAACAGCCCCAGCCTTGTGTTGTGCTGGCCCTTGGCAGGATGAGGGGGCTGGTGACAGGGAGAGAATAGGACAAACCTCTCCATTTGACATTCCTGGAGCTGGATAGATCTCTCTAGTCCCTGCATTGCCAGGGAAATGAGATGCATGCTCTGCTCCTGCCCTGGTGTTGGCGTATCAGCCATCCTGTGTCCCCAAGGCACACGGGCCTCAGGGCACTCCATTTTAGCCCACTGTCATGCTCTTGCAGGCAAACTGCCCAAGGAGATGTCTTCCCAACCTCAAAAGAAGTGATACTGGGGCACCTTCTCCACCACGCTGGGGAAAAACAGTGCGTTCCATCCAAGAGCATTTTCTTCAGTCGTCTCCTCAGCTCACCCTCATGTTCATCCCTTGGGACTCAGCACTGAACAGCTGGGAAGGCGCACGTTTGTCAGTGTCCATCATACACTGCGATCCATCAGGATCCACAAATGGCTGCATCCCATTCTTTATCCTTGCAGTTACAGTGAGGCCAGCTGCAGGCTGCCTGCTTGTTTCATACAGTGGCAGACGTGGGGCTACAGATGGGCTGTGGGTTCAACGCAATCCCTTGAGTTGTTAGTAGAGGGAGGACAACCTGTTTACTTTGACAGGGACAGCAGCTTGCTCAGTGGGTGGCTGCAGAAACCTCAGTACACAGCTGGACAGACGCAGGATGGCCTCTCTGTCGTGTTGGCTTGGAGTATCCTGGCCATGAGAGCTTGAAGGCTGCAAAATCTGGAGTCAATCTAGTAATGAACTGCTCCAGCCAGCAGCTACTGCCTGCGGCCATAGGGCAGCCCAAGAACAGGGGACTCTGGCTGGGAGGACTGGGATGGAGGCTGCCCTCTACTCTGGGCCAGCTGCTCAGCCCCACTGTGCCCTGCCAGGATGATGGGTTCCCCTGTCTCTGAGTATGTTAGTGTGCTCGGGAGGACAGAGGTGAGAGCTAGGCAGACGTCTTGGGGGCACAAGGAGACACTGAGACATAGGATCTGTGGTGAGATGTGCTGTGAACATTCTGACAGCTCTGAAAACCTTTTATCCAGCCTTGCTGCCTCTCTCACCTTGCCCTTTCAAGGACCTGTGCCTGGCGGGCCCATATTTTGCAATGTCCCTAAGCTGGTGGCTGGCTCCTGGACAGCACTGAGCCCTTCTTGGGAATCCCCCTGCGCAGATGCCACGGGGTTTATTAGCCCATATGCTTTAGTGCAGGAGCGCGACTGCAAAAGCTGTTTGCAGAAACAGGCTGAAGCTGTTTGCAAACCTTCCAGGCTGGGTCTTTGCCTTAATCTCTGTGATTAGCTTAAATAGAAAGGAACAGCTGGGCAGCTGGGAAGCCTGGGAAGTGGGACAAACACATGTAAGATCCAAAGCTTCCCAGAAATTGCACTGTGTTGAGTTGAGTGTCGAGGGACTGGAAGAACAGCTTTTTATGGGGACATCCTCAGAGTGGGAGAAAGCAGCAGGCAGTGTTGTGACACATTGGTGGCTTAGACCAGCAGAGGATCTGGCAGCCAGGGATGGACAGGAGAGTGCTGGCTGTGCCTCGAGGATGGAGGAGGTGTTGGTGCCACATCTCCCCTTTTTTCTTGTTCATCTAGGCTTCTGCTTACTTGGTTTAGTGTCTAAGGCTGGAAGAGACCACTGAGTTGCCCAGTCTTAACCCTGCACAGTACAGACCACAGATGACTGTGAGATTGCTCTGGTGCAAGGAGGCATCGCTGCCTGCATGGAGACCCGTGAAGGATGCTGACGAACCCATGAGGGATGCTGATGATCCCCTGGTGGGTTTGGTGGGGTGCTGAAGTGCAGATTCCCCAGCTGTATCTTTCTGCACCCAGCTCTTCTTGGTCAGCCTGGGGCCAGCACACTGGGGTCTCTCATGGTCAAGGAACAACCACAGAGGTGGATGGAGACAGAATGTTGTTTCTGGGAGGTCCTCAAAGGGAGATTGGGGAGTCCAATGTCAGATGGGCTGCAGCCGCCTCAGAAGAGCTCTTCTGATGTCCTGCGTCACTTGCTTTAGCATATATAAAACGCGTATTCCAGCAAAGTGTGCCGAGCGCAGGCACTGGCCAAGTCTTGGAACAACGGGGATTTCCAGAAGATTTAGAAGAAAATGTTATGCCAATAACGTACAGACGTGACCAGAAAGATGGTGCACGTGGCTGGGGACACCCTTAGCCCCTAGTAGATCCCCAAGCTGGAGGACATCTCTGGCAGTTGAAGTTTTTAAAATATACCAGAATTTTTTTTTCCTGAAATCCATGTGTGACCCAGAAAAATCCCAAGGCAGATAACATCAAGTGGAAAGCAAGAGAGGCTTGACCTCCAAGAGCTGCTTGGATGTTTAGAGTATTATCCTTATCTTAGCAGTGTTCTCGCCAAAGCGACTGTGTACGATCTCGGCTGGACACTCGGCTCGGGCTCAGCAGCCTGAAGATATGCTTAATCTTTTAATTCCCTGTGATAAATGAGCAATTGCAAATTTCAACAGGTTCCAGGAAGATCTGTTGTCCGGGGCAAAGAGGCTAAAATTATGAGGCCAGGATATGAAAATGCACTCAGTGAGAGACAGGGAGGAGATTGGGTTAGAGTGATGGACCTGATGATGGGAGGTGGAGGTCTCCTGACCAGAGGTTACTTCCATGGGAAGCTGGAGCCACGCAGAGGTGCAAGGTTGGCCATCCACTCTGGCTATTCCAGCCTCCGTTTTTGGAGAGCCCAGTGTTTTGTGTGCTTTGTGTTTTAATCATGCCACCTGGCCTTTGCGTTTATGCTCCAAACCCTTCACCCAAACCTGCCTAGACCAATCTTTATGTGCACTAGTGCTGCCCTGGCACGGGGTGAGCCAGATAGGCACACGCAAACTCCCAGCAGCAGTAAGGCCATTGTAGATGGGAGCAGAGGAAGAAGAAGATGGGAGTCCTGTACCCCACAGGGGTTCAGGACATCCTGACAAACTGTGTTGAGGCTGTGCGGAGGCTTGAGCCCTCACTCCTTGCTCCTGAGTGCTCTCACCCCTCTGGCAAGGGGACCCACAGCGCTGGTGAGACCTTGGAAGCAAAAATACAGACGGTGCTTCGGAGGCACCAGACATCAGACAAACACAGAGGGTGTCTTTGTGGGGTCTGAAGCCCCTTACCTGCAGCTCTGAGCCCCACAGCACTACAAGCATTATGGGTAGTCATGTCCTCTGTCCACAACCACGTGGGAAGCAGCAGAAGATTCTCTGAACTCTGCTTCCCACCTCTCCTGTCCTGGACTTTAGCTCTAACATTGAATTTCCATCTCTGTCCACAAAGCTTTGGTGGTTGGATCATGAAGGGATGCTATGTTGTGCGACGAGGAGGAGAGACACTTTAGCCTATGGTTTTCCAGGCTTCATGGGAAGGTCCTTTCACTGGGCATCTGGCACAAAACTCATGGGGGGAACCGTGTTCTGGGCTTGCAGACTTCCAGCAGTGCTGCTCTCAGAGGTAGGAACACAAGGTGAATACGAAGATGTCAGGAACATGCCCAGAGCTTTCGGCACTGAAACGGCACACAATCCTCTGCTTCTGGTTTGAACGTCTTCTGCCTCTCCCTCCAGCAACACTGTTGTTTTGCAATGCTGGCAACTCTCACAGAGACCGTCGGTACTGGAGCAGAGCCCTGCACAGATGGGAATTAAGGCCATGGCCCTTGTGGTCTTCCTGGGGGTGCAAAATCCCCTTCCTGATTGCAACTATAGTCAATTACTGTTGGGATACATGGGGCATGATCTGGTCTGAATCTCATCTTGGCAGCCTTGAGCTTCTCCACACCTCTAGGACATGAAAGGTCTGCTCTGCTACCAAGGCGTCAGGACAGAACCCATCAGGAGGACGGGGATGGGACCTCTGGTCCTAAGATGGGGAGTTGGACCTTCAGAGTGCACACAGTTCAGGGTCCCATGCTTGTGTGTAAAACCACCCAGCAGATCAGTCGCCAGAGGTTGATCAGCTTTGAGTGCAAGAGGGACGTCCCTTTATGCGATGTTGACATGCTACAACCGTCTTGGCTGCGGTAAGCCCATTTTGCTGTCTCCATGACCCTCTGTAAAGGGGAATGGGCCTCACATTGAACTGGTCTCTAAGTAGAAGCAGAAGAAAAGAGGGATCTGCCAGAGCACAGGGAAAAGAGCATTCGGATCCAGGACTCTGTTTGAGATGCCGCAGCCGGCCGGCAAGCATCTGAGCTCTTCGGTTTGGTGGGTGGCTTTGGAAGGTCTGTGATGGGCTGGGAGCAGTGCAAGGGGCTGGAAATTCCCTTTGGGGCTGGGGATCAGGCGAATCGACTGTTTACAGCAAAGGAAGAGTTGCAGCGCCAGAAGCCGGGAGACCTCCCGGCAGCATCAGCTTGCCAAGGCTCTGGAGACACATCACAAGGATAGAGACAGGACACATCAACCCATCAGGGCAGAGCAACTCTGGGCTTTGGGAAGTACCAAATGGGCCAGAGCACGTTGTTTGTTCATCTACCCAGGTCAGAGAGGGAGGGTTTGGGCTCTTCCCCAGAAGCGACACCGTCTTTCTTACTGTTTTCCAGCCAAGAGTCTTGTGGAGTGAGAAGCAGCTCGTGATTTGAGAGCACAGGGGGAGCGTGGACATTTGGGTCAGGTTCATCCTGAGCTCTGATCCCATGGCATCCGAAGAGCAGTCTGGGGCTGTCTAGGGTTTTGGAAATGCTCCACAGTCTCCACAAGTGCCAGCAGTTCTCGATGGGAAAGCTGGGAGACCCTCCTGCCCATTGTAGGATTTCCTTGTGTTGCATTGTCTGGAGCATGTATCTGATGTTTCTTGTTTTGTGGAGTGTTCCTCTTAGAAACTGGGTGTTGTAGCCATGAGACAGTTCATCATCACAGTAAATGCGGGGAGCAAGATGTTGCGCATGGCTGACTAGAGTGACAGAGAACTGCTTACTGCTCCCTGGTGTGACCCTGCAGCTCTGAGTCGGTAAATGTGCCTGATGAATACTGTTGAGGGGCAAATCTGGCGGGACGCTATGTGTCTGCTTGTCTGTGAGTAGCAGCGTATAGCATGCTGGATAGTGTCAGCATTGATCTGCTGACGTGCATGTGCACAAGGGTACATCAAAATTCCAATGCCCTGCTTGTACTTCGCTGGCGTTTGTGCCCACCACAGTTTTTGTAAGCAGAGGTGAAACTGCTGAGATTGGACACACTGACGGACAGCAGGGCAATCTGGATTGTCCTTACAGAAGAGGAATTGACCTGATTGATCATGACAGTGGGCTCAGCTGATGATAGCTCCTGTCCTGTGGTCAGAGACAGGATTAATGTAACTATTGCTTCTGTCCTTCTTGTTTATCAAAACAAAGCTCCCCTACTATTGTATTTTGGCTTCAGTGGCAGAAAGAGGTTGGTCTTACAGTTTGTGCTTGCAGTGATCCCACCTGGGGCTTCCACAACGTCATGGACAGAACTGGAGTGGGCTGGTGAAGCTCTCAGCAGGGAATAGAAAGATGTTCGTGTGGGATATATGGTGGATGTACTGGTTTTGGCTGGGATAAGAGTCCCTTTTGGCACCCAACGTGATGCTGGAAGGGTTCAAGATGATGACAGATTTGACTAGAGTGTTCTAGGCTGCATTTATAGCTGTTACAGCTGTTTAGCTACTAGTTGGCAGGCTCCTGTGCTTGCCATGGCACTTGCTCACTCTGCTTCATGTTAGAGTGTAGTGATTGTTTGTGGCTGCTTTTTGCTTTCACCTCTTATCCATTCTGCCTATCATCTTACTTGGCTGTGCCTGGGAACATGCTGATGACAATGGCAATGGTGATGTTCTGGTCTGGCAGATGGCCAGGGCATTGTTGCTGTTCTCGTCCTACTGTACTGGGCAGGCTGGAACTCTAATGTCAACTCGAGTCCAAGGGACAGTGACCTGTGGATCAGTCCATGCAGGAGCAGGTGAAACGCAAGGTGTCTGTGGCCATAGATATATCCATGTTGCGGCAGGTACACATTGAAGAATCAGTGGCCATGGATAGGGCCATGCTGAAACACCTCAAAGCATCTGTGACCATGGTAAGTGCGCACAACAACAGATATACCCCTGAACAGACTGTGGCTCATGGATAAAGCTACACAAGAACAAGAACACCCCTAAGAAATTGCAGCCAACATATAAGACCGTACCAAAGGAGGTTGTCCTCTGAAGGACTTGTGGCCCATGGATAATTCTACAGCAGAGCAGGGGCAAGGGGAGGAGTTTATTGCAACATTAAATCCTACGCTATGATCCATAGGGACCAGTGGTGGAGACAGTAATGGATATACCTTTACATTGTTATAACCCGTGATTTCAGTTGGACGTTATAGGAATTACTACCACAGGAGTCACCTGAACTAGTGGAAGACAAGCTTCATAATAAGCAATGACCGAACCTGAGCTGGAGTTGGTGCCCAGTAACTCCATGCAACACACCACCATTACATTGATCTGCCCTGCTGCTCTGACCGATTGTATTTAGGTACCGAGTGTATATCGTCTTCCTAGCTTTTAATTATATTCAGGCAGAATGAGACCTGTCCACGGCGGAGCTGGGCTGCCAGAACCTCCCTGGCTGTTTCCATCCCTTCCAGCAGCCGTTTCCTTTCTGTGCAGGCTGCTGGGAAGGGTTCGGCCAGATGCTATTCTGGTGCCCTCCTGGCACCAGTGGTCCGTCTGATACCAAGTCCAGATGTTTGTGGCCCGTGAAGCTGTCAGCCACATGGTGGGTCTCTAAGCAGTTGTCCATGCCTGGTAGCTCCTAGCCCTGTGTGGCTGTATCTCCATTCTCTTTGTTTTTTCTCTACCTTTTGCATTTTGTACCGCTGCCTGGGCATCTTCTCTGGGCTGCTTCCCTGGTTGAGGTGGCTGGCTGAGCCATCACCAGGAGCAGAGCCCTTTTGTGATGTTTTCCAGTTTTGGCTGAAGAATATCCAGTTCCTAGTTCATGAATCGCTCTAAAGTCTTCTGCAAACTCTCCAGAGCCTTCTCGACATTTTGCTTCATTTCCTTTGGCCATCTTTAATTTCTCTATCTCCATTCCCCCCACCCTGATGAACATTCTGTGTGTGCCAGCTGCTATTTGCTCTGGAGGTTGGATCAGGGCTCTCCAACCCGTGGAGCTGAGCTTGTGCCAGAAGTGTGGGGCAGAGTGAGCTGCTGGGCAGACGCCGGGCGTCCGCAGCACAGCTCTGCTTGGTGTCAAGTACAAAGTCCGATGTCCCAAGATGGAGAAGGAGCAGTTTCCTTTCCAACAACACTCAGCCAGCTCTTTTCCCAGCAGCCTCTTGAGTCTCTCTGAATTCACACGCCAGGACGGTGCCTTTGCACGAAGCGTACGCGTGTGTGCATCCCAGCCCGGACAGATCTGAGCCAACCCACCCATTTCAAACCGTGCAGAGCTCCCGGCTTGGCTGGGATACAAGCCGTATCTTGTTTTGGGGGCTGCTGCTCGCTTTGCTGTGAGAGGATTTATGACTTGTTACATCTCCACTTTGAATGAAGGCTGGATTGGTGCCAGCAGCTTCACTGAGTTTCATGCTGCCATATGAAGAATGGTGGAATTTCTGGATGGAGGATTGATGCACTTGTCAGTGGAAGAGGAAGGGCTGGGTCTGTGAGTGGTGGAAGGAGGACTAGCTGAGAAGGGCACAGTTTTTGGAGGGTTATGCAAATACCAGTTGAACCCCTTTTCCTTGCAGCGTCTCCCACCCTCCAGCTTAACATCTCTGCCACAAACAGGAGCCTCTCACCGTGTCCCCTTCCCACCACAAACCTCGGCCACCCCTTGGAGGTCTCCCCCATGCCATAGAAGGACAGGCTCTGAGCCATCACCCCTTTTAACACGGAGTTTGTTTCCAGTTGACGTAGTGACAAATGTGCACATTCAAAACAGCTCAAGTCCAAAGGGTGCATATGTTGGGTAATGCCTGGATCAGGAGGGCTGAGAGCCGAACAGCCCTGACCTTGTGCTTTCCATGGGAAGACAACACAGATCCTGCCCAGTCCCTTGATTTTGAGTCTGGGGGAGCACTATAGGCAGCAGCACATGCCACACAGAGGATGTTGTAGGAAGAGGGTGTCTTTCATGGTGCAGAACCTACTCGAGTCCCTCTAAGTCCACTTGCTACACACCCGCACATTTTCCAGGAGTGAGCCTGTCCTGTCCCAAAGCATCCGATCTGCTCTGAGGGCATGCTAGCAACCAAAGGGTTAACTCCTTGCAGCCGCATCAAGCTGCAAAACCAAATTTCCACCTGGAGTGTGCATGAAAGGGTAGCAAACTTCTTCTGCTCAAAGACCATCTCCGAGCCCAGCTGGCTCCAGCATCCGTGTGCGGGGAGGGGACTCCCAGCGAGCCGGCCCCTCTGCCCTTCCCAGCATGTTGTGCTCATCCTGCTCTTCCCATCAACCTCACCAAACGCTGCGGAAGCCAACAAGGAGCCTGCTCGGCTCATATGCTGCTGGCTTCCAGCAATTCTTTCCCGCTTCCCGAGGACTGTTTCACTATACGGCATTTCTATACGGTGCGCTTGGCAGGCAGCCTGCTCCCCTTCTCAGCCATGGGGGTTTTCCATGCTGGGCTTCGCAAACTACCTCTGCGCTGGGTCCTGGGAATCGTGCCTCTGCAGGAAGGAATTTGCTGGTCAGCGGGTCGAGTAGAGCTGCGCGACCCTGCTCGCATTAGCAGTGACTTTAACTTGGAGGCAGCATTCAGAAGGATTTGGAAATTCCCAGTCTCCCTGTTTGGCTCTTCTCGATGCCTTCGGTTCATGTGTGTGTCCGAGGAGACTCTTCTCCCAGCCCTGAGCTACCTGTGGGGTAGACCCCGCTGTCTGATTAAGCTGGACAGAGCTGGGGGCTTTTGCAAGGCTGAAGAGCAGACTAGCGCTGGGTGAGCTGTAGGCTGAGGGGACAGGAGAGAGGATCTTCTGGCATTAATGGGTGAGATACCAGGAAATTGCAATGCTGGAGGCCAGGGAATTAATTTGTAGGTGAACTCCAGGCTCTGGTGCTGGGATGCAGGGTACAAACACTGGGAACTTTTGAGATGGAGTCTTGATTGAGTCCCTGCAAGCTTCCACGATGGTTCCACTGCCTGGGAAAGGTTCACAGGTGAGATGATTTGGGGACGTTTCCTACTGTCCCACTGGTTTTGCACACTCAGTGTGCAGGGACACGGTAGCTTCTGCCTAGAACACTCTCCCCTTTTCCTGGATTCTGGAGATCCCTCCACCACAGGGATGCGCAGAGGGCTGGGAGCTGGGCTGCCTGCACATGGGTGTAGCTGAAGGCACCGTTGCATGAAGCCAAGTTGCAAAGGTTCTGTACTGTGGCTGACACAGACCCTGGGGACAGAAAGGAGTTCCCTGAAACCGAGACGCTGCAGAGGGGCACTCTGTTTGGCTATGTCCCCCTCCCTGTGCCTGCCTCTATCCCACACCTCTGAGCTTTGGGAAAATACTAGTGGCTGCAGGAGCCCAGGCTGGTGAGAAATGGGTTGATCTGAGTGTGTGCGAGAAATTGTGCCCAGCCAGAGCGTCTACTGAAAGCTGCTTTGGAGAGCCCTGAAACACTTCATCTCCATCCACTATCCCCAGCAGCTCCTCCGTATCCCAAAAGTTAAAACTGCTTGGCGACTCGCCTGCAAGCAGGGGTGATCATTCTTCTCTCCCTGCCAGAAGCTCCCTGCTTTCTCCCTGAATAGGTGACAAAGAAAGCACTTGGAAAAGAAGGAGTGAAGGGGATGCTCTGGGCAGGGGGAGGCTCTGGGCAGAGGGAGGCAGATGGGGTCATGGGGCATGGTCCCATGGGGCTCTGATGCTCAGACATGCAGGTACATTTGCATTGCTCAGACAGAGCAATATCCATGCACACCTGCCCTTAGTTTCTTCCCTCCTTGGCCCTCTCCAATCCACCTTGCCAGGAAGGACTGGAGTGAAGGTCTTCTCAACTGGCTGCTTTCTTCAGGGTGTAAACCACGGCAACCAGAGAACTGCCAATGAATGATGCCTGCGAAGGGAATGTGTGCCCTGACCCTACTTAACAGCTCAGACCGTGTTTTTTGTTGGCCTCTGACCAGAGGATGGTGCTACGGTGTTTTGAAAACACGTGAGGAGCCAGGGACTTTCCAGGCGCCTGTTGCCACTGCTGGGGCTAGGACTGGGCAAGGAAGGGATATGGGCTCCATGCTGGGACTGTGGAGCTCTCCTGGGCTCCTTTGGGAGGATAAGGAGCCCAGGGCTGGATTAGTTTGTGATGGGGAAACCTGTGAGATGTCTCCCTCCCTCCACGTCACCCATCCTGATACCACATAGGCTCTGGGAGAGACTTGGCCAAGGTGAATGGCTATGGGATCAGTGCTCCCTCAGCTTCTCCAGCACAGGGACAATGTTCCAGCCATGCTACGGGTGGGGGTTCATCCATGTGCTCAGCATCTGGGCATGGCTGCCTGGAGAGTTTGCACAGGTAAGGGCTGGAAAGGCCGTAAGCATGAGCATGGCTCTCGTTTTCCTGCCCTGTCCTGATGCCACCAGTGCTTCGGAGCTGGAGGGATAAGTGACAGCACACAGGAAACCTCCAAGGGCCAGTTCCCTGTGCTGCCAGGCACATGTCCGTGGGGACATGCACCTGCAGGTGACCTGCTGCTGCCCATGGCCCTGAGGCTGCTGTCCTGGGGCCACACCAACCTCGATCCTGCACAAATGTGTGGGCAGCTGCCTCTCACTATCCAGGTGCTGGGTAGATGGGTACTTCTCTGAAATGGGAGCTCCCTTTCTCTTCTGCATGGGTGATGGAAGCCCATGCTCCTCAGGCATTCAACTCATCCCCAAGGAAGGCAGCAAGCTGCTGCAGCTTACTGGTCCCCCTGCCCAAAGGAGGGCTGCAAGGCAGTTGTTGATGAGCACCCCCTGCCATGACTCCAGCATTGTCCCTTCTCTGCTGAGTGTGGGCATCTTATTGCAGCTCTGCATTCTACAGCAGCTGCTCTCCCCTCAGGTTAGTCATTGCGCTTGATAACTGTTTATGAGGGTCCTTATTAGGAATCGGTCAAAAGTCCTGAATCTTCACCCCACGCCACGGGCAATGGGGCCTGGGAAGGGGCTTGGCCCCCACTGCCTTTGGGTAGACCCCACTGGGATTCTGCATCCCGTTGGGGGTCCCAGGACATAGCTGACATGGGCAGCAGGTCTGGGTCTGGCTGAGGAGCTGGAGGCCAGGGCAGGAAAAAAGGGGCTGTGAGCAGTGGGGTGGTGAAGCTGGGGATGGGATGGTAAAGAGGGCTTGTTGCTGGTGGGGGCTGCCCAGGGGCTGAAGAGATGCTGGGGCCAGACAGTTCTCAGAGGGGCCCTAGGGCAGAGCGAGAGGCAGTGTCGCTGGATTAATCAAGGAAAATTCCAGTTAAATACTGGGGAAAATGTTTTCAACATGAGAACATTTCAAGCACTGAACAGGTTGCCCGAAGTGGTTGTGAAACCTCCATCCTTGTCCTTTTTCACACCATGCCGTGGTGATCGCTTGAAAATGTGGAGTCCTTTGGCCATGCCCTCCTCAGAGCAGGACTGGTGTTACACCAGGTTGCTCAGGGCTTGGTCCAGCCATGTGGCTATCTCTTTGTGTAGTGTTTGCCACCGTAAGGGTTCCCTGCAGGCTCCTGTTCAGCTCCCTGGGTCTACTTCTGCCTACCTCCCATCTTACCAAACATGCCCAACCTGTCCAACTGCACAGGGTCACGCCATCGTGCGTGTGGAAATTCACATCTTGATGGCATTAAACCTCAGGAGGTTTCTGTCAGCCCATTCCTCCCATTGTTTGAGTTCCTCACTCATCCTCAGCTCCCCACAATTTGGTATCATCACCAGCGTGATACCACACATCGGTATCTGTGCTGTGCAAGACAGCTGTGCTATCTCCCACAGTCCCACTTGCAGTCTGACCCTTGCACATCCCAGCCCTACAGGTGTGTTCAGCAGTTTGGGGAGGCCCCCGAAGCAGCTCGGCAGGGATAGGGGTTCAAGGGGCTGGGATATGGGGACACCCTGAGCCTCTTCACAAGGGTGGGTTGGGTGGCTTGGCTTGGGAGCAAAGCATGAGGTGGGGGAGAGAAACAGCTTGACTCTTTGTTTTTCCTAATGGTTTGGCTATCTGCCAGGGTCCCTGCCTGGGGAACAAACGGGCAAGCAGCAACACCTGACCTTCTAAGAGCAGGTAGCAGCAGGTTGTGAGACTGGGTAGGAAACTGGAGCCCACAAACTCCCCTAGCTGTGATGGGAGCTGTGTCTCCGGTGTGCCCCCCACCTGGCACCCCACATCGTGATGGGCAGCTGGGAACAAGACAGGACGCGTCCGTAAAGGGGGGCTTGCAGCTTACAGGAATCCACCCTCTCACTTCTCCATCACCCAGCCCTCGTCCGGCTGGTGGGCTGCCTGCCAGGCTGGCCGAAAATGAAAGCAAAGCGTCCAGAGATAAAAAGGAGCAGCCTCGGCAAGAGGCAGCAGTGAGCGCCTTGCTCCCCAGCCTTGCTCGGCTCAGCACCCGCAGCACCCACCATGGCTCTGCGCCTTCTCCTGCCGCTGCTCATGATTGCTGCTACCCTCCTCATTGCCCAGGCTCAAGGTGAGGGGCACACAGCCCTCCTGCCCGCTGGTGGTGGGATGAGGCAGGGATATGGGTGCCCACTGTGGTCTGTGCAGGGTGCTGGGTGGTTGCAGTGCATGAGGGGTGGTTGTGGTGCATTTGGAGGTGGGCACAGCTGCCGATGTGGGGGTTCCAGTGCAGTCGTGTGTAGGGGGGGAAGTGTGTGCACACCTGGATGGTGTGTGGCATTGGCTTGCAGCGCTTCTTGGCCTGGAAATGTGTATCTGTACACGTGGCTGCTGGGGCAGCACCTCAGGCTGAAAAGTACAGGTAGGAGAATGAGGTTCGAGCCTTTTGCAAGGAGCTCATCTCTGCCTCAGTTTCCCGTTTGCCAGCAGAGAAACTGGTGTCGCATAGCCTCAAAGGCAGGGTCTGAACTGCAGCTGGGCACTGGGATTGAGGGCTCCCACCCTCACGTGCTGTCCCAGCACCTCTCTCACAAATAACACCATGCAAGCTCTGTGCCACCAGCCAGCTGTGCTGTGCTCCTCTGGGGTTGGGAAGGTGTCCTGGCTTAGGGAGGGTCTGAAATCCTATGTCTCCTCTTTGCTCCCAGGCATTGGCACCTCAGCCACAGACTGCTGCCTGAAGCACAGCCAGAAACCCATCCCCAGTGGCTTGGTGAAGTCATACAGAATCCAGGGACCTGAGTCGGGATGTTTTGTGCATGCTGTCGTGTAAGTACTGTGCTGCAACTGGGACCACTTGGAACAATTTGGGTCCTGTCAAACCATCCTCTCCATGTTCTCCCCCTCCCCGTCCTGCAGCAAACCTTTCTACCTGCACCCCCAGGTTTACCACCAAGAAGGGCAAGAAAATCTGTGCCTCTCCTACTGACTCTGCCATCCGGAAGCTGATGCAGAACCTGGACAAGAAGGTCAAGAATGACAAGAAGGACAAGAAGGGACAGTCTTCACGTCCCAGGAGCAGATCCAAGCGGCAGAAGCGGCAGCGGGTCTAAGACAGGCCTGAAGAGGTAGGTGGGGAAGAGCAGGGGGCAGCTGGGTGATGGATGGACCCAGATCCTTGTGAGAGGATGGGTGTCTGACTCCTGTGGCTGAGCCTGGGAGGGCTGCCAGAGCCGTGTTGGAGCATGGAGGTGCTCAGGGTGCAGCTCCTGCTTGGTCTGTGCTTGCCTTAAAATTAGATTTCTTTTTGGTGCTATTGGGGCAAGGCAATGCTTGAGGATGAACAAGGTACATCATACAAAGCAAAGGCCCCCCAGCTGGGGTGAGCGCTCTCACTGAGATCCTCTCCACCTCACAGCCCCCTCCTTGTCTTCCTTAGGATGGATGCCTTCCCCACCGATGACCGACCAACCGCCCGGCAATGGACATCCACAGACCACTCACCCTCCCACCGGCCCCAGGGGGAGGATGGGGCTGGCTGAGGGGGCTGCCCTCTGCTCCACAGCCCCCTCAGCGCTGCCATGCCTGCCACAGAGATCCCCGCAGCTGGGATCTCCTGCACAGGCTGGGTGCTCCCAGCAGCTACAGGGGGTACCAAGGTCCTCACTTGCCCCATGGCCAGGCTAGCAGAGGCCTGGACCTCTGTGGGAGCTTAGCCACAGCCCTAAGGGGAAAGTGGGCAGCCTTCTCACCTGAGGGGATTTCTGCAGCCTGGCAGGATGGCAGCTTTTCCTATGACTTTTTTGGGGATTTTATACATTTGTATTTATATTTGAGGACTGCTTTTATTCATTCTTCCTGAAAGGCTCTACTTCTGGCTCCTCATGCTTCACAGAGTACCCTTTATGCTGCAGGCTGGCTTTTTTTGAAGATTGCTCTTATTTTTCTACCAAATAAACAATGGCTTTATTTCATTTCCCTCTCACCTATTTGCTTCTTTTCGGCTTGTAGGGCTGTGAGGTGCCAGGCAGGTCCCATGTCCCTGTGGTCCTGCCCAGGTTGCTTGCAGGGCTCTTTATTGCAGGGCAATTAATAGTGCCTGAGATGGCAAGTTTGGGGACAGTGGGTGTGACAGTGTGGCTGTATGTCCGGGCTCTTCTAGGCTTTCCCTTTGGCTCTCATAGAACACTGTTGCGGTGTAGTTTGGAGGAAAAGAGTCAGGATTTGTCCATTTGATTTTTTTGATTGTTTTTTGTTTTGGTTTGTGTTTTTTTTTAAGTAGAGAATTAGAATGAAATTGGAGCAAACTGTTCATTTTAATGGAATTTTACCCTTTTAGCTCCCTCAGTTTTGCTGTTGCCAGAGATCCAGACATTTTTTAAGCCAAAAGCTTAGTTTTCTAAAAGAAAAAAGAAACTCTTGTATATGATCTTCCCAAATCTGAAAAGCCCATGTGGTTAAAGCTGCACGTGAGGCTGTGCAGGTGGCGGAATGGAAAACTTCACAAAATTCTTTGCAGATATTCTGCAGCCATTCGAGAGCAGCTTTGTTCCAAACCTTTAGTAAAACAAGAAGTCACTAACCTGAGGACACCATAGGGTGAGACTGCAAGTAGAGGCGGGACAGATCTGCATGACAGAGCTGACAGGGAAAAGGCATCTCCTTGTGCTTGCAAACTGCCCCCAGCATGCCAGGAAGGAACAGCTTGAAGGGCTGTACCACAGCAGCAGTGCTATCTGCTTGCAGAAGCTTTGGACATGGACTTTGGTCAGTAAAGGTCTATTAAGTCATATAATTGCAATAATAGGATTTGCAGGGCTTAACAGTATCAGCAAAGGCTGTGTGTTGGCTGGATTAAAGCTTGTAGCTGAGCCTTTCTATCAAGAACATTTATCTGGCTTGATTGCTTCTTAGGCGGGCGTTTAGATCTGTTATTTTAAGGCTGTGTAAAGAAACTGTGAAGTCCAAGATACCAGCCCTGCGTATGGGATGGGTGCTGAGCTGGCTCCATGCTGCCCTCTCCTCCACGCGGGAGCATGTGGTCGTCTGCCAGATCAGCTTTTGGACAGGATGTGAAGCAATAAAATATATCCTTTACAACCAAACTCACTCATTCTGGCTGTTGTGACGGGCTTCAGTGGGCAAGGAATGCTGCGCTTCTGCCCCACACACCATCATCCCCCAGGCTGTGGCTTTTGTAGCCCCCCTGGATGATGCGTCCCTGGGGTGCAGGGGCTTGGAGCTGCTGGCATAGGGGAGAGGAGCCTCACTAGTCACCTCTTGCCCAGCGAGGTGAAACCATCCTGTTTGCTCATCTGTCCACACCAAAGGGTCCTGAGGTGCTAGCAAACACGGGGGCATGAGACAGTTCTGTACATAGTGTATTTTGCTCATATTTGGAGTTCCCCTGGCTCCAAACCTCCCTGGGCAAGCACCACTGGCTCAAAGCAGGAGCTCTGTGCTCCTGGCTGCTTTGGGAAAACAGCATTAAACTGACTTACTAATGAGGCTATGCTCTGGCCTGGGCTATGGTGGGAGCCTGGGAACTGACACCCACGCACTGTAATTTTGCTTGGGCTGCTGTGGGAGGGCTGACGACAGCCCCGAGTTTGCTGGGGATGCACTGCATCCAGCCTTCTAAGGCTGGCCCTGCCTTCTGCCGTACTCTTTACTGTGCCGGTCGCAGTGTCAGGGGATTGTGAAATGATTGCAAAAACCCCACAGAAATGAGGCCCAGATGAATATGCCTGCAGCCACAAACAGCAAAGCATGAGCACAGGGCAGGAGCAAGCCAGCATGTGAAATATGTACTGGTGTCTTTGTGGCTCTTTTCCCTTCAAATGCTAGGTGGGCATTTGGCTAAAGTAGATTAAAAACACGTGCCTGTGGGGGCACTCTCATTTACTCTAAAATATGCTCTAAAAACAGGGCTTGTGGAAGAGCACCAGAGTTGTCCCATCCTCAGGCAGAGATACCCTCTCAGGAAGGCACATGCAAGCATTGGACACGATGCACAAGTGCAGCCCCACATGTACCTGTGCCTCCACACACAAGGTCATTTGCACATCTCTGACAGCTTTGCTGCAGAACGCTGCTCTTATGGAAGATAAGCTGTCAGTATTAGTGGGAGCCTCTTGTTGGCAAGGCAGGGGCCACAGTGCTACCATGGCGAGATGACACCAGGGAAAAGCCTCCAAGGATCCCCTACGAGAGGCTGGAGGGAGAGACGATGGGCACACAGCAAGGGACAAAACCCCTTCCCGTGGAGGAGCTGAATCCATGGACTCCAGCTGAGACAAGTGATGTAAAGAAGATGCTCTAAGATGATGCCGCAGTGAAGCAGTAGAGGAGGATTCATGGAGTCATACACCTGGGCAGGGCAAATCTGCTGCTTCACCCCACGTGCAAAAAGACCAGGCAGTGTTGATGCAACAAGTGCTGGGGCAGCGGGTGCACAGGGGAAGAAAGTTTCAACTGTGTCAAGCAGAGCAAAAAGTTAGGAGAGCTAGGCTGCCCTGGAGCAGAAGGGCTTCAGTGACAGCAGAAAACAGCCAGGCAAGACAGAAACGACAGCATGCAGCCAAGAAAATGGAAGTCTTGAATCTAGGCCAAATGATTTGCTCAAGTAGTTAGCCAGCGCAGACGATGCTCCAGGCTTGTGCTGGCAGTGGAGCACGCAGGGCTTCAAGTCCAAGATGAGCTACAGTGAGGCTCTCCTGGGCACATGAGCACCCTTCACCCTGTGGTGTTCCTCAGAAGCAGGAGCTGACTACGCTGCAGGAGCCGTGAGGGTGACAAGGACTGTTCTGGAGCCATGTGGGCACCAGAGGGCCTGTGGTTTCCCGGTGAAGCTTCAAGGTGGTTTCTGGTGCTCTCTCTCTCCCTACCAGTACCACCCTCCTGAGGTCTGCCATTATCTTGAAAGCAGAGAAGACATGAAGTGGCTTGTGGACAATAGGGACTCCCATCCTTCCTACAGCAAGGTGTTTCCCAATCCCAGCCATCCTTTGGTGCCCATCCTGTCCTGGAGGTCCCCAGCCCAGAGCCTCCTCTCAACCCTTTTCTCACCTACATGTAGCTCCCAAGTGCCCTCCTTCCCTCGTCATCTGTTTTACAGGCTGTAGAACTTTGGCTTTGATGTGTCCTCATGTTGTCAATCCTCCTTCCATCTGCCCAGGCCCCCACATCTCTCCACTTACCTCCCATCCTTTTGAGGATTGCAGACCTCCTCCTGGGCTGCAGCTCTCTGAGGCATATTGGAAGAGCATCTGTTCTCCCCTGAGAATGTCCTGCAGCAGTGCCAACATTTACCGTGTCCCAGAGCTGCACCAGATCAAGAACCCCACAGCCTCTTCTGCCTGGAGTCAGTCTAGGAGCCAAGAGAGCAGTAAAGAGCAGAAGGACCTGGACAGGCTGGGTCAATGGGCTGAGGCCAGTGGTATGAGATTGAACAAGGCCAAGTGCAGGGTCCTACACTTTGGC